>PVLA01000191.1:551351-703723 GCA_004027455.1 Hydrochoerus hydrochaeris | reverse complement strand
CTCCCTCCCTCCCTCCCTCCCTCCCTCCCTCCCTCCCTCCCATAGAATGCTACTGGAAAGGTCAGCTAGAAAATATCAGTTGGGTACATAGGTAATGCACACCTCTAATCCAAGAACCCTGGGAGACTGAGGCAGGAGGATCGCAAGTTTGAACCCAGCCTGAGTGACTTTTTGGTTTAGGGAGAACCTACCTCAAAATCAAAAGCTGAAAAACAAACACCAGTTACAAGAAGAAACAGCTGAAGACCACTGCTCAGCGTGAAGACCTTTAGCACTATTCATTTCCTTACGTGTATCTTCCATTTTTGCCAAGACAGCAAATTCCAGTCAGGACTCCAGGTCGCAGGACCAGTCTTCCCTGGTCCCGTTAGTATTTCTTTGGTGACTTTTCTTCAGTAGTGGGCATCTTCATATTTTTATATGCAACTTAAACTTTCCCAACATTTTTATGTTCCTCCATATTTGTATCAGCCTTTCTCAACTAGATTTTAGTCCACAAAGCCCAGGGAATTTGACTTCTAATGCTATTCTTTCAGCTCGATCTTTGGAAGGAACTCAGCGAACATTCTCTCTGATTCTGTCGTTTGCCCAGCAAATAAACTTTGCTGTGGAAGGAGGACATGCGGGAATACGGAGTGGACACCTACGAAGGAAGTGGTGGACACTTGTTCTCCAGACTCCCAGAGCCCGTGGGGTTTTAGTCTACAGTAGAAGTCACATTGAATAATGATACTGGGTCCCCACTCTCACAGGAACTTTGCCAGCACCCACGCAGCAGTGATGAATGAGGGTATCACCATCTGTGCATCAACTTTTAATTTTTCTGTGGCATTAAGGATGGAGGCTTCCCAGAGCCTCAGCCACTCTAGGCAAGTGCTCTGCCACTGAGCTCCATCCTCGGGTGACCTGCACCTGAGAAACTGTGCCAGGGGAGAGATCGATTCTGCTTTCATAGGTATTCAGAGTAAGGAGAGGCAAGGAGGGTGAAGATGTTAATGAAGACTGGGAGAGTTCAAAGCATTCTTTTACTAAACTCTTGGAGTGAAAGTGATCAGGCACAATGATCTGAAATACCTGGGATTGGTGATTATCTGGCAGATGTCCACAGTTTAACACCCAGTTCATCTGGACGGAGAGTGTCCTGCCAGCTCACACTGGCCGCTCTGCGTTTTCCTGCCTGGCTCATTTCCTGTTTGTCCAACGTTGGATGGGTTCGAAGCTGCTGAGTGAGAACCAAATCCAGTAATGACTCATTGGTTTACTCAATCTAGGAAACACGAGAAACCCTAGGACCGTGTCTCTCCCTCCTCTTACTCTGCTTTTGAGTCACTGTATTCAGCCAGGGATAGTCACAATTATTCTTAGGAATAACAAGAAGAAAATGAATCCATTAACTGACTGAAAGGCAAAGTGGATCCCGTAGGCTCCTAAGACCTCTTTGGAGCATGGGAATCTATTCCATAGGAAGAATATCCTCTCTTCTTCTACACAGCAGGCCCCCGACATTCAGTGTCACCATGGGGTGCAGCTTGGAACCAAGGCCCCGAGGAGGCACTGTTAAGCTCCATTCATTTCTCCTCCATGGGGTGCGAGGATGCACAGGACGGTGGTGCAACTGTGCCTGTCTCAGGCAAACTCGTCGCCAGAGCAATCCTGCCAATGGGAAAGTGCAGGAGAAAGAGGTAGGAGGTGGCCTTTCCAGTGCCTGAGGTGTGCCACTAATCCTCATGAGAACCTGGTGAAATGGGCTTTCCCTTCATATTTTTGGAGGGGGAATTTGAGACATGGAGCAGAAGATGTGAGCTGTCCACTCCACCACTCTGCCCCCAGAGAAAAATGAAACCACCAGGTGAATGGAGCACGAAGTCCCCCAGCTGCTGTGGTCTACCTGCTGTCTGGGGCAGAGGAAGCGAGGGGTGTGTGTGAGGCAGCCTTGGCCAGGGCTGGGCAGATGGATGGTTTCTGAACACTTCTGCCCAGTTAGTTCTTTTTATTCTCTGCCAGAAACAGCTGGGAACCAGCATGGCTCTTCTGGTTTTTTTTTTTTTTTCTTTCTTTCTTTTTAAAAAGAGTTTCTGGCCCCTTTGAAACCAGGAAGTTCTGGAAATCAGGCAACAGAACTCAATCATGATTATTTCCTACACAACTAGGCATCGAAAGTTCAGTTTCCAGATAAGCATTCAGCTTCTTGATGTTTATCTCACCTACGAGGTGAAGCATTATGAGGTTTATTAGATTCCAAACTAGACATCTTTTTTTTTTTTTTTAAGAATTCACAAAACATTACCACCTATGCCACTAGGATTTAGGAGAAGGTGTTTAGTATTTCAACTCCATAGGTAGTTGCTCTTGGAACAAACACTGTCCACCAGGAGCTACAGGGGAGGAGGAGGCAGAATCCAATGAGTCAAAGATTGAGTTGTGCACAGAACAGGGTGTCCTAGTTACCTCAGTACCCACAGATACCGATCTCTCCCACACCAGAGCTGCTCACCGACCAGCACTGTATCCAGACATGCAGCAAGGTCGGAAAAGCTCACACACATTCAAAAGCACAGTACCAATCCACACAGATGCGTCCATCTCCGGAAAAGAAAAAATGAGGCCAGAGTCTATAAAGAAAGCGTTTATTCCACCATTAGGGAAGGCAATGGAGCTCAGGGTATAGCACCAGCCTCCCAAGTGTGAGGAGCCCAGTCTGATCCCTCAGAGCAAAGCAGAAAAAAGTAATTTGCATCATGATTCTTCCTCTTCAGAACATCCTCACATGCATCATCTTGCTTGATTTTCCTCATTTATTTTCCACTGAAGTAGAAGCATCATCATGGCCATGCAGGACCGCTACAGGTCCTGTGGAGAGAAAGGCAGAGCCAGGTTAATGCCTCCTTACAGAGGCTGTGAGCTGCAGTGTGTACTGGAAGAAGATCCTAGAACTGCAGCATTGGAGAATCAGCAGAGGGGGTCAGGAGCCTCAGCAAAGCAAGCCCGGCATGGTGAGAAAGGCACAAGCTGGGAGCCCTAGGCCTCCTGTACCCCCAATTTGGACATTGAATATATATGGGGTCCTGGGCAGGGCGCTTAACTTCTCCATGTCTCAGCTTGGGTATTGAGAAAATGCAGGGCTTTGTGAGGCTGAAAAGAAATAATGCTCCCTTGAAACTTGTGTGGATGGAACCTTACACGTGCCATTTCGTGTTTGGTTCTTTCCCTCCAGGATTCCTACGCTAAGTAATCGCATTGCTCATTAGTGACATGGGTGGATTTGTGGCTGCCAGGTTTTAAATGTTTTCTATTTCTCACATCTATGGGGTTCCATTCCTTCTTTCTTTTTTGCCCCATAAATATTTTTAGTGTGCTATTGTAATTCATGTGGTTTAAAAACTATACTAAATTGTTGCCCTTAGTGGTTGCACTGAATACTTCAATATATGGCTTACCAAGCCCTGCTTCCAACAGGTAGTTTGTTCAATACCTGTGCTTTTCCTCACCTCTCTTCTGAGCCCAGTTGTCATATGCATTATGCCTGTACAGGTTGCTATTATTACTGTAAGCATAAGGCATTATAACCAGATGTTTTTAAAAGAAGAAAAAATGAGAAGAATACACAGTGTCTTCTATTTTCCCATCTGCCCATCTATCCAGGCCTCCTCCTCGAATCCTGTAATCTTATTTGGTTACCTTTGGTACAACTTTCAGTCTGCAGCTGCTTTCCTAGGACAGATTTTTCGCCAACATATTCTCCGCCTTTATTTACCCAGGGCTGCTACCCCTTCTTCCCTTGTGAAGCATGGTTGTATAATTCTACATCAACAGTTTCCCTTGTTTAACCTCTGGACCATGTTGTCCCAGCGTTTTCTGGCCTCCATTGCCTCTGATGAGAACTGTTGATTGCACTATTTGTGCACGAGATGTCTCTTTTCCCTCGGTGGTGTCATGTTTGCCCCCTTTGCTGAATGTGCAGTGATGCTGTGTTCAGGTGCGAAACCCCTTCTCCTTGTCCAAAGTGGAGTCACTCAACCTCTCAGGTCTGTAGACTGTTATTTTTATAATAGATTTGAGAGGCTTTCATCTTTTATGCCTTTAATTATTTTTATGTCCTTGTTGCTCTCTTATTCTTCAGGGACTCCTTTTACTTGTATATCGATATACTTCATGTTGTACCAGAGGTGCCTGGAATTTTTTTCATTTTTATTTGATATTTTCTCTTTGTTGTTTATATTAAATAATTGCTATTGATATATTTTCAACATTTCTGAATATTTTCTCTACCTTCTCGAATATGTGGGGGAGTCCGTTCATGGATTTTTCATTTCAGTTAGTATTCATTTCAATTCCAGAATTTCCATTTGCCCACTCATTAGGATTAATTCAAAAATTTTTTTTAAAAATTATATTCTCTATTTTTTAATCAATTGGTTGGGTTACGCTGTGTATTTCTAATAATATTTCAAAGGTAAAGTGTAGGCCTAATTGAGTTTTATATCCACATATCCTAAAAATCAGAAAGAAAGGAAAAGAAAGTTGTTTAGCTAATTGAGGTCAAGAACAAGTCAGTAAAGAGCATGCCTCATTGAGCTGAAAGCTAATTCCATGCTGTGAGGTGAAAACCAAAATACTCTACTCTCTTTTTAATGATATGCACAAAGGAATGAAAAAGGTGAAAGACGAGGTGATAATTTTAGAGGACAGGGGAAATAGATTGAACTGAGTCTTGTGTGCATTCTCAAGCAAGAAAATGAACCAATTAGAATAAAGCCAATAAATGAAATAAAAATTACCTAAACATTGCCGGCCTGATGTGATGGTTTGAATATGTTTTGGATATGGGTCCCAAAGGTCCATGAGTTGAGGGTCTTTTCCTCAGAGTGACAATGTCAAAGGAGACTGGAACCTTTTAGGGGTGTAGCATCACGGGAGAGCAGTAGGTCACTGGGGTTGTGATCTTGGAGGGGATTAACACAGTTCCCAGGAGACCCTGATTAGCTAAATAAGTCATAAATTATCCAGTCTTAGTTGTTTTGTTATAGTTCCAAGAAATAGATTAATACAGTGAATAAAGAAGTGTACTGAGAGCTAAATTAATCCAAGGGGATCTTCTAGGACCACCTTGGTAACTTTTTACAATTATAGCAGTAACAACAAAATCTCTTGTAAGGCTCAAAGCAAAAGAAAAAAATGAAGAAATTAGTTATGAACAAATGTGTAATGGTCTTCAGCTCAAGGCTTTCCTCTGTAACAGTATCTATAAGGGTAAAAGGCAAGGACTCTGGGGACCATGGCAAGAGGAACAAGAGTTCTAGCCCATCCCGAGAAACCTAGGGTTTCAAGAAGGATCTTAGAATACGAAAAGGTGTAAACTGAAACAGCGGTTCTGGCTGACCGCTGCAGGGCTGTGAAGACACATTCACACCGTTCATGTGCATGTTCATACACCCACAGGGACCCCAGAACAATGTCCTCTAGGCATGTGGATGCTGGCTGGGAATGAGTTCACCCAGCCAGTTCTTGGTTTTGGAACACCAGCCTCCACCACCTGGACCCAGGGCTCCTTGGAGGAATGGGTGGGCATGGAATGGATTGTTGGTCAGGAAAGGAAGAAATTGAAATCAAAATGAAAAAGTATAAAAATGGCTTACAATCCATTGAGCAGAATAGGAAACCATGAGTTTGTACTCATATCATTAACAAATTCCTGAATAAATTATCATCTAATGGCATGGCTTCAAATTAGCTCCTCACAATATGTTAGTTAAGTAAAAATGGTAAAAGCATATATGGAAATGTAGCTCATCATAGAGCATCTCCCACCATGGAGAAGTCCTTCGGTTTGATCCTCAACATGGGAAAAAATTGGAAAGAGAATAATTTGACAGCAGAGAAATCCCACCAAAGCCAGCATCACCAACAAGGAAACAAATCAAAATTTTATTCCACCTGATAAGATTTACTGAGGACACGACAAGCAGAAATCTCTGTGAGACAGTGCCAGGCGACCCCTAAATAACTGATCTGAACTCTTCAAAGGGGTCTAGAACACGAACCTTAGGAGAAGACTGATTCCTGTCAGATCCTCAGACACAGAAAAGAAATTAGAATCAAATAAGAATGTGTAATTCTAAACGTGGTTATTTTTCTATAAAGGATATTTTGAGGCCAACTAGTGTTTGTGGACTGAATGATAGTCATAGAGACATGCCAATTTTCCACTTTGATGGCAAATATCTAGTGGCAGGCACCGGAGGGCAGAGATGTCCATCAGTGTCAGGGGACAGGTTGAGGCTGGACAATAGCAGCAAATGAGCTAGAAAGGCTGGGGTAGGAGAGAGCAAGAGGGCGATGGCCAGTGGCAGGGCGGCCAGAGCGGGATGATGGGCGGATGGTCCAATGGGCACATCTAGAGCCTGTCCTCGGGATACCCCTCCAGGGCTCGGTGGTCTCCAGGGCGCACCATTAAGGATGGGGACAAGCCGAGCAGGGACAGGCTGACCTGTTACCAGGACAGTATAGTTGGTCTTACTCTATAGTGGAGCCTGGGGCTAAGAGAAGTTCAAGAACTGGCTTCAGAGAAGGAACCAGTGCTGTCTGATTGCAGAGCCCCAGAGCCTGTGTCTGTATGTGTCCATTGTGGTCAGCTGGTGGCCCACAAAGCCAGAAGTGCTTGAGATGATTCCAGAAGAAAGGGTTTTCTTCTTAGGATGTACTCAGAGTTGCAAAACGCTGGGAGTGATCACTCATCAATGGTGTATCTAGAATTTTAGAATTTCTGGACTGGCTGAACCGAGTTTCCCGTTAATCATTTTCATCTTTTACTGGTTCAGAAATTGGGGCAACTTTGAAAACATCCACAGAATTGAAGAATCATGGCCAAAAAGGACCTCAAATATTAAAGCTGTATGTTATGGGTTAAAAACTGTTGGTCAACTTAACACCAGCTGGATTAAATCAACATGGCGCTGAACATAGATGTTCCACCTGAGGAAAGCTGCCAGCGTAAATAGAGATGTGGAGAAAGAGAAGCGAGGCGTTGTGGGTTTCTCTAAGTGTTGCTGTTTGAGCCATTGGTTCTCCTGCAGAAGCTCTGGTCCTTACATTGAGCATCATTTCCTAGCTCTGGAGAGGAAGACGTGTGCCGCTTCATCTCCAGGACAAACTCATGCTGGCTTTCTGGCATGTTCTCGACTGTTTTTATCATTGGAGGAGCTCAGGGCCTCTGTGTGGCTGAGGATGGCTGTGGTGCTTTTCAGGACAGCCCTGGTCTTTATTATGAGTATGACTTCTTGGATCCAGAGTAAAGCCCTCAACCTCCTGACAGCTCCTTCTCCCCACTAGCATAGACTTTCTAGCTTCCACCACTGACCTTTGGGCCTTCCCAGCATGGGTCTGTAAAACAGACCGGAATAAGTCCTTCTCGTGGGCTCTAGACCTCCAGATGGACTTGTGGGAGGCACTGTCTTGGGTTCTAGGTCTTCATCTGGACTCATGTAGGACATTGCTGTGGGATCCAGGCCCTTGGCTGAATATTCTGGATCTTTAGTGTTGTAGATAGATTTCCTGCACTTTCTTGTGTTAAACTCTGGGTGATCATCATAAAATAATATTATAAATTCTGTGTTCTGATTCTACTTGTTCTCCTCACAGCCCCTGACCACAACACTGTGGAAAGGCCTCTTGCATTTTGCTGAACACACAACAAAGTTCTGGTCACCTCTATCATTGTGGTTCCCTGTCTTTCATGAGCACATTGCTTCACAGAGAATTTAAAAAAGACAAAATAAACCTGTAACACCTTTGATGCATGTTGTGTTGTATTCCTCATAATACAGATAATTTGCAAACTTGTTTGTAACTTGTAGGTCATATAAAGCATTTTATAAGTACTGCAAACATTAATAATTATTAGTATGATGATTTAAAAAATCATATCAGTGACCATATTTGTTTTACAGTCATCTGAAACCTCTCTCATGCTAGCTGTTATGGTGGAGACACTGTGTCAGCTTGAGAAGTCTAGAAGCATACCTAAGTAACTCTAGGGTGCAAAGGACAGGCCATTACCTCCGTAGGATATTGTCCATTGTGTCAGTTTGAGAAGGGCAGAAGTTTAAGTGGTTCAGCAGTGGACCAGTGTCCTTGTTTTGTAAACATCCTTAGCCAGTGAAGCAGAAGGGCACTGAGATGGTGAGAGTGTTACACCCACCCAAGGGGCATAGCCTGCTTACAAAGTAATGGAGGAAAAGAGCCTTTTCCCCTGTGCCTACCTTCTGCTCTTGTTGCTTTGCAGTCTTCTGCCTGCAGTGTTGGCCCTTCAACATGCCAAGGTGCCGGGGAGCCAGCTGGTTATGGACTGAAACCTCCACAAACAGTGAGCGAAATAGACCTTTTCTTCCTTCATTTTGAGTGTCCAGTATTTTGTCCCAGCAATGAGAGAGAAGTAAGCAAGACAAGATGTAAAGTAAAGGCTGATTTACATATTACTCTAATTTTGTTTATTTGGTTTAAGTTGTGATTAAGATTTCAGACACTGCATGGAGTTCTGGACTAACATAGGTGCACACTGAAAATACTATAAGGATGACTGGTTTTTTGGGACTATGATTTGAGTCTGAAACCACTTGGCTTTGTTATGCCATAAGAGGCTGGACTTGCCTCTTATGGTTAAACACAGGACCGTTACATAAAAGCCCTCTTGTGCTTGAGGCACCTACTACACCTCCAGCCCAGAGAAAGCATTTGCTACACCCTCAACCCATTATGATCTCAACATTTGATATGGTGAATCTCCAACTTGGTTGTCACTCTAGTTGTAAACAATAATATTACTATGGTTTAGATAGGAATTCCTCTGATTTTTTTTTAATTTTTTTTTTTAATTTTGAAGGTAGTAGAAATAGAACAGAACAAGACAGAACAAAGCTAATTGAGACAGTGCAGTGAATTTGGTACAGAACTTCACATCAGGTTACCAGGATAACAGCAATAGATACCATAGTATATCTCATTATCTTCATAAGTAGTTGTGTAGTCAATTAGGTATAGCAAAATCAAACCAAAGACAGAACATTATAAAACCAATTGAAAGAGAATATTGATTAAAGCAATTAATCATAATGAAACAACACTTGCTTTCAAAGAGAAGATAGAGGAGACCCCCATATTTGCTATTGCATACAGTCATCCTCCCAAGAGATGCTCAGACCTCTGTCCCCAGTTACTAAAGGGGTAGAAGGGGTTGGGATGTTTGATTCCAAGCCCACGCACCGGTAGGCCCACAGGAGACACTACTGGGTCTCCTCCTGGCTCACGCCGGAAGAAGGTGCTTACCAAGAGGGCGGGTGAATTGCTTATTTGTGCAGCCACCTGGGTTCCACCATGGCTGTGGCTGGATCTCAGGGGCTGCTCTCTGGTTCTCCTCCTGGCGCATGTAATTCCTCTGATTATTAATGAGATTGGGCATATTTTCATATTTTTTCTCTTGTTGGAAATTCTACTGAAATGATTTCTCTACTTCCCAACTGGGTTTTCTATATCCGGAGTATTTTACATGTTTTATGAGAAAATTCTCAGTGATTGTTTTGGTATTTGGGAAAGGTTAGCTTTATAAACTAAGGTGAATAGTATTCTTTTATTTCCCTATACTTTTGAAAGTTTGTCTCAAGGATAGAATTATCTGTACTTTTAATAAATTTTTCTATAATTTACTTGCACAATTATCTGGCTTGATATTTTCTTTTGAAAAAAATTTTAAGCAGCAAATTCAATTGATGCAATGAAAATTTGATTTTTAAAGCAAATGTCCTCGAGTCATTTTGTTAAGTTATAGTTTTTCTAGGAACTTGTCCACTACACTTTGATTTACATATTAGATTATCATCCAATTATATTATCATCATGTTATTGTTAAAAGCATTTATAGGTTTGAATTTATTTCCTTTTCAAAAATTTCTGTGCATTCTTTCTTTAACATGAAAAAGAACTTTTCCTTTTCTTTTAATACAGAAATATCTGATCAATGATTGACTCTGGTTGCAAACAACTTGGTCTGCAAACAGAAGCATTCACTGAAATTTCACTTCTGTTTATGAACCCTGCATTGGGTAATGACTATGACTATCGCCATCTTCTCCACATGAACACACATGTGGCCACCTGCCCCAGAATCATGGGATGAGCTAAGTTCATGAACTAAGACACCACTCTGTAACTAACAACATTATAGCATTGTGTTAATAAGCTTTCCATCAATATCACAAAATGCCTGGGGTATCAGTTTACAAAGAGAGAAAGCTTATTTTGGCTCGAGGTTTCAGATGTCCCAGTCTATGGTCAGGCAGACCCATTGCTCTGGTTCTCTAGTGAGTGTTCTGGGTGGTAATGGCTGGGAGCAGATGGTATTTAAACTGCTCACCTTGTAAGTCAGGAGGCAGAAAGAACAGGGTGGGGCTCTATGATTCTTTTCAGTGGCACTCCTGCAGTGACCCAAAGGTTCTATCCGTGAGACCCCTCATGCTAGGTCTCCCAATAGTGCCACCCTGAGTCCAAGCCTTTGACACACAGACTTTGAGGAACATGTACACAAGCTATAACAATATTGCTGCGTATTTACTTTTTAATTCTTTCACTTTTGACATCTTTATGTAACACATAAGTCCTTTATAAGTCACACACTGTGTCTTTCATTCTTTTGGTATGTTTTCATATTTTAGGTAACTTCCTATAAATAACCCAGAGTTGGATATTTTGTCATTATAAATTATGACAAACTTTCACATGCTTAGTAATGGTGGGTTCTTGGCGCACAGGTGAATTTCCTTATTGAGGAGAGAGACACTGCTTCATGGAACTGCCAGACATGTTTACGACTTCTGGAACTCAGCTCTGCTATTAACCAAGATTGCTGTCAGTAGTTGTTATGGTTTGTGTCTAGATGTCCCCCAAAGCCTCATGAAGTCTTAGATGAGGCTTCTTCAGAGGTGGTTGGATCTAGAGCATGTGACACTAGGATTGACTCATGGTGCAGAGCTAGGGTCAAGGGCACTAAGATTAAGGGTGTGAGTGCTGCCTGCCCTGAGTAGCCTGGATAAGATACAAGGGATAGAAAGAGCTGTAGTCTTCCTTTGTTTCTTTGTTACCTTCTGTCCGCCATGGAGTGTTTCTCTTCTGTGATGTCAGTCTGCTGTGCTACTCTGCCTGGGAGCCAGCCGATTATGGACTGAAACCTCTACAAACTGTAAACTAAATATAGCTTTCCTCCTTTAGCTTTGACTGTCAGGTATTTTGTCTCAGCAATGAGAAAAACAGCTAAGACCGTGGTTAAGAGACACTTCCCCCAAAGTCACACCTCCTGGCAGCAGCCCTCATCCAATGTGTGGTCAATGCGAGACTCCACAAGCTCAGTGCAATTGCACCCATCAAGTCACCTTTGAAAGGCTCCATCTCAGGACCCTTGTGCAACTGGCTGAGGTCTTTTTTGTCACTGCTTTTTGCTGCTTCTCTCTGGTTCTTCCTGCATTGCCTCACAGGAGTTAATCATGAGAAATTTCCCATTGAACTTCCTGTATGCAACTTTTGATCTCAGGACTGGTTTTCAGGGAACCTGACCTATGACATTAGTGAGCTTATATTCTTAAAAGGTCTTTAAAAAAATAATAAAAATAGGTATCTGGATGTGCTTTACTATCTTATTTTTTTGTACTTTCAGTGTCTCTCTTCTTTGTATTCATTTCCTGTCTTCTTTCAGATTGAACTTTGAAATTTCTTGTTCCTTTACCTTCTCCTGTGCTGTGTGAGAAATGCCGTGTGGCCTTTTGGCAAGCTTGGACCACTAGCTCACCATTGGCTTCTCCACCTCCTGGTCACCTGCATTGCAGAAGAAGGAAAGGGGAAGCCAGTGGGAGGGATTCTGCCCCAAGCCTTGCTTCTTAGTCTACCTGGTATTGCTGGAGAGTAGCCTGCTGGTCATCAAATATTTCTCATGGAAGAAAGAGGCAGTTCTCGGTTCACGGCTTTGCAAACCTATGACCAAGTCCACCACTGCACAGTTTTCTTTGAGTTCATCTCTTTTTCAGTAAAGGTGAAGACTTGCAAGTCTTAATGTCAAAAGTACAAAATAATGTATTTTGGGGCTAGGTATTCAGCCTACTGTTCACTTTTTACTCTTAAACAGGTTTTCTTACCTATTGGTAAAATTTCTGTTTTTTTTTCAATATATTCCATTACTAATTCTAAACTAATACTTGTACCAGCTTCTGTTTACTAAGTATGGTGTTATGTGTGGTGGTAAGTGATGAAAGTATACGCAGTTCACCCTTCGCATCTGTGACTTCCACATCTGCAAATTCAACTAACCACAGATGAAAAATATTCAGAACAAACAATTCCAGAAAGTTCCAGGAAAGTGAAACTTGAATTTGCCATAGGGTGAATACTATGCTTTATGCAAAGTGATGGTAGGCATTGGATATTGCAAAGAACCCAAGGAGGACTTAAAGTATATGGGAGACAATGTGGAAGTCAGGTACAGATGCTATACCATACCGTATAGGAAACTTAAACATGTGCAGATCATGGATTTTGACCCCTGAAACTAACTCCCTCAGATGACTGTATGTACTGTGGGTATTGACAAATATGTGTACACACACGTGTATCCCACTTGTGAAATTCACATACAGGAGAGAAAGACTGTAAGAGACTATTTGACCATTTTCTAGGTGGTGATTTAAAGATATCTTATCTGTATGCTTATGAAAAGCCTGGATTACTAATTTTTTATCTGAGAAAAAATTCTGAGGGATTTTTCAGACTTACAGAGACTAGTTTTCAGAGGTCAAACTACTGAACTGCAGTCTCCATTGTGTGGGACTGGAATGTGTGTCACACTAATGTGACCTAGATTTCTGCTCAAGGACCACTGCTGAACCATGCCTAACACTCCTGCCAGTTGCTGGTAGGACCTTAAAATTGCAGTATTAGCTCTTTCTCAGAATGGCTAGTTTTGAGGTGACTTGGTCCTGGATTTACTTCTGGTGACATCTAATAGATATCTTGTTTTTCACTAAAGGAGTGCTGTGTTTGGGTTATGATAAAGAAACTGGTTTCCAAAATGCTCTATCATCTGCTTGCTGTGTGACTTCCCTAAAAAGATAAAGAGGGTTTGGAAAAAGAAAAATATAACAGCAAATTATCAGAGCATCACTGGCCGGAAATAATAAGGGCCAAAACCAAGACTTCCCCAGTGGAGGATTGGAAGACAGACATTCAGATGTAGGACAGGAGAAGCTAGGTTAGTGGGGTTTGATGACTAACCATGTATGGACACCAATGAGGAAGAAATAACAGATGGATGAAAAATATTCAGATAAGTCACAAGAAGATTTAAAGGAGTCACAGAAGTTAGGAAGAGGAAAGATCCTACCTAGTTAAATATTCAGACAAAATCATGAAGTAAACATGATCCCAGATGATTTATAACCTTGCTCAAGTTAACTCAGTGATCTTTCTTTTTCTTTCTTTCTTCTTCCTTTTTTTTTTCTTTTGTACAGGGGATCAGACTCACGACCTCGCACTTGCCAGGCAGGCACTTATGCCAAGCTAAATCATCCCTGGCTCCCCATGATCTTTCTTTTGACTGCCTCTGACCAACCCTTCTACTGAAAGGTGATGTGTTTCTTTCTTTCCTGGGTCTTTTATTGCTGGGTTCCACATGACATCCTTCTAATTCTCAGTATAAATCACCTTCTTGGAAAGCAGATGATCCCTGGATGACTGAATCTTTCCCAGAATAACTTAATCCTCTTTTATGTAGAGAAATTTCCCCTAGAGATAACTTCTGACTCTTTTAGAGTAACTAAAACAAGCACACAAAGCCAAGCCCTCTCAGACTCTACATTGCAAATTTTCCTCCTGAAGAAAGTAGGTGCCCCTTGCTAACTGTGTCTCCTCAGGCTGCTCCTCCCAGATGCCACCTGCCGGGATGCCTACTCTCATTTTCACTTGGCAGTGTCACCAAGAGGAGAAGATAGAGTATTTGTAAATTAATCAGTGACATACACCAGGAGTCAAGTACTGGTGAACAACTGAAGATCAAGGGAGGAGATGGTCAGCTGGGCCACTGAGTTTTCTGTCAGCTCAGATACACAATTCCTCATAGGTCCTCAGGCTTAGCCTTGCACGTACTGATGTGATGAATATGCATGTGTGGATCACACGATGTATTCCAATCACAGAAAAGTTAGCAGGAAGGAACTTAGTGACATTTCCCCAACACAAATGCTTACAAATGTTATTAAGCCTGTGGTAGTTTAATAATGAATGACATCCAGGAATGAAGAAAATAGAATACACTTCCCTCCTGATAATCCTTGTCTTGAATCTGAATGTGAATGATTGAATGTTTAACCAAGCAATTTGAGAACCTGAGTGAGGCAGAATGCTGTCCTGCCTTTGATCTTCTGCAAAATTCAGCCACAAAGCAAAGCCATGTCTGGAGCCAACAGGCGATCTATAGTTACATTTTAAGATGAGACTTATTTCCGTTAATTAAGCCCTGAAGGACTGCTGAGGATCTAGAATAAGGAGGAACTTTTCCAACTGAAGGTTATCTGTTTTGCTTCTAGCATCTAATAAGAATAGCAATTGCAGTGGAAATATAAAAAAGTTTTATTTCATAGGTTCCAAAAAAAGGGGCATTCCCTCTGACTACAAATGAATGAAAACAAAAGTGCTGGGTTAAAGCCTGGAGAGAAGAGATTGAGTGGGGGAGAAATGGGACCTTCAAGGAGGACTTGTGTGTGTGTGTGTGTGTGGTCTCTCACTGTTTTCTTCTCTTTAATAAACAGGTTGTAGAAGTCACCAGTGATCTGTCCTCAGTGTGGAGAGTCACTGCCTTGGTTTTCTGCAGAGCACTGAGCCTCTTGGCCACTGAAGAGGGGACATGATGAGTACCTAGGAATCTCACATAAATTAAATGTCAGAGGCATCTGCAGAGGGGCAAGACAACCGCATTTATTAGCAGGGAACAAGGACCTGAGGTGCCTTGCTCCAAGACAGACACCCTTCTGGATCTGAGCGGCAGTGAAATTATTTCAGGCAAACTGCAAGACAGGAAATAGAGGCTGATGTTGACGCTAACCGTGGCAGTTAAACCACATTTATCCCTGCTCGGTGGTGTCTAGTGAGCACTTAAATATGTGGACTTTTTCACCTCCCTGCTTGTTTTGAAAAGGATCAAGTCAGGAAATGTTAGCATCTATGATAGAAAGAAGAAAATGGGGAAGGTAACCTTTAGTTGAAAATAGGAAACCAATTCTAAGAAATCCAGCGCGAAACCCAAATCCTGATCCCCTCTGCTAGATAATGACGCACGGGGTTCTTCTCTAGTAATAGCCGCTCAGATAGGGTGGCTGCTTTGTAAGAATCCCCAGGAATTGGAAACCTTGTTCCAAACAGAAAGTATTTGGTACTTACCACCCACTTAAGCAAGGACTGAGAATCCCTGACCTTTCCCTCCTGTTTCCAAGTAACCCTCCTAGCAAGGACTTGCAGGAATAGGATCCCAGGAGCTGAACCCTGGAGATTTGAAAACTTACTTCCAGGAACAGTCTCTTGTAAGTGTCAGTGGTAACCCTGTGCCATGGGAAGAATTCAGATTTCTGGAGTCACAAGCCTTTGCTGAATCTCATCTCTACCATGTACTTACTGTTTGGGGCCAAACCATCTCTTGCTTTCTGGGATTGTGGCAAGGAGACATTTATTATCTCAAGCTTATTACATGATTATAAGTCATCCAGGCATCATAATATTCTAGCAATTGTAATTATTAGGGAATTTGAATGACTTTATTTAGAGCATTCTAATTTTTAAAATATTTTATTAGTCAACTTTCTCTTGCTGGGGCAGGGTACCTGGGAAGTCAATGTAAAAGAAGAACTGGTTTATTTTGGCTCACAGTTTCAGGCCATGGCGACTTGGCCCAGTTGCTTTGGGCCTGTAGCAGCACAACATGTACTAGAGGGAGACCAGTCACCTCCTAGTGACCAGGAGGCAAATAGGGAAAGGAGACAGGTTGGGGTCCCAATTCTCCTTCAAGGGCACACAGTAATGTCCTAACTTCCTGTCACTGTATCCTGGCTCCTTAAGGCTCTGCAGGCTCCCCCATAGCACCATAGGCTGAGACCAGCCCTTCAGCATGTGGACAAGACCCAAACTATAACAAATACTATTATTTGTATAAAACAAGACCATTTTCTGGTACTTCCCCATTTGTGACTTTTTCTCTTTCAAGCTAACTGTGGTTAATGTGATCTGTGACAGTTATTTGATATTGCCATCATGGCCATGCGTACGGATTAGGATTCAGAATAAATCACCTTGAATTGCTACCTTTGGAGGTAAAATGGTGCACTATCGGCTACTGTATACGTTTCAACCTAACACTGCCATTGTCTCCTCTGCAGGGAAACAGGTAAAGACCAGAGAGATGAACTTGTGTTGCCAAGCGGCACCAAGGATGGAGGGACGGGAACTGGTCCCCAGGGTCCCCCTGCATCTAAAGCCACCACATCATTATTGGTGACCAAGTGACAGTCTGCCTTTGTGCTTTCTCTGTTGCCTGAGATGGAATTTCATTGGCTTGCGATGATGCAGCGTGGCTTGGTGCTCTCATCTCCTGGATCATCGTGGGCTTCCTTGTCAGGATTCATTTCAGCCCTGGGCCACTTCACCCTGCCCGTGTCTTCCTGGGATCTTGGCTCGAAGCACCGTCTTTGCTGTGTTCGCTTCTTCAAGCCTTGCCTTATAGTGATGGCCAAGCATCCACTCACCTTAGTGACTTTGACTTGTTATCTTTTCATCTGTACATTTTTTTACTAAGCTAGATTTTTTTTAGTATGCTCCAAGTCTGGTTGCTTTGTCTTTTGAGAATCTTGGATCATGGAACACATCCTCTTTGGTTTGTTTTCATACTGACAGGACTGTGCCTAGAAATCTGTGTGTTAGAGTTCTTTATCAATCGCTGCATCTGATGCCCCAGAACACTGCCTTCATCAGTGTTGGAAAGTATTTTCTTGATGTGAATTAGTGGTGGAAAAGCAACACTGCATGCCTGGTTTTTAAAGACAACCTCGATGCATGAGCGATTGCTATCTGTAGGCGCTGTGCTAAGCGTATTTTAATTGTTGTACCAGTATCCACCAGCTGCATCATGGGACAGCAGAGCACTGTGCTTAGGGTTCTGCAGTGAGCAAAGTGCCAACAGCCTCATCACATCTGGGCTGCGAGGCTTCAGACTCTAACCTTGGGCTGCAGCCCTCTGTGGCTTCCTCCGTGCTGGATCCTGAATTATTTCTCATCTAAATATCCAATGCCAAGTCTTTGTGTATAAATAGGCACACCTGCGATTTCATATCCAGATTAAAGAAGTTTTAAAATCCAAGTAGTCATCAATATATTCAAGCATCAAGTAAACAAATCTTCTGACAGGTAGATACCATCTTTTTCTTTTGAAGCAGATGTTTGGGTCCTGGTGGAAACAGTTCCTTCCTAACCTTAAATGTCATCATGCACGAGTCAAAATGACAAACAACTAAGCCTCTTTCTGGAGCAGATTCTGCTGTCTTGCGAGAGCAGCTTCCTGCCCGGAGCAGTATCACTGAGGCCCAGCATGTCCCAGAACTGTGACCACGACAGGCAGGTGCTCTGGAAGTGTGTGCATGGTTAGGTTTGGAGACATTATCTTCCAGATTGTTTATCCAGGCACTGTCTAGAATACCTTGCCTTTCAGCCTTGTGAAAACTATGATTTTTTCTCTAGATTTTTGGCTTTGTTTTGTGCTGCCTGACCTAATGGAGGGTGATAGACATGTATCATTTACTTTTCTAAATTATTAGCAATTCTGTGAAAGTGCAGAGAAAAGAAGGCAGGGAATGTATTTCTGGCAGACAGCATGATACAGTGGGCTGATGGGAGACACAGGAACTGAAGATGTTGGCTTGAATTCTGGGTCCTCTACCTATCAGTTATGTGAGCATGAGAAAAAGTCAGTTCAGCTTTCTGAGTCTCAGTTGGGTCCCATGTTCTTTCTTTCACTGATTTATTTATTCATCTTTGAAGTTTCTACAAGTTTCAGGCATAAACTCTGAGTAAGATATCACCCTTGGGTCTTTTTGGCTTTATTTCCTTGAGTTCCAAATTATTCACCACAAAATGGAATTTTCAAACATCTTGTGAAGCTTAATTAAAGCATGACATCAATGTTAGTTATTACAATTTTAAAAATTGTGGTAGAATATTCATAACAAAGTTTGATATTCTAATTATTTCAGAATTTACTATTCATTGGCATTAAGTATATTTACAGCATTTTTCAACTATCACCAGTATCTAATTTCAAAACTATGTTACTACATCAAATCATTATGACTTGTGTTTAGATGTCCCCCCAGAGCCTCATGTGCTCTTGGGTGGGGTGTTTTGGAGCTGGCTGGATCTAGGGTGTGTGACACTGGAGTTAAGGGTGTGTGGTAGTGAATTAGCCCACTGATTAGAATTAGTGCTCCAATTCTGGGCATGGCTGAATGGATTTACGGAAGACAGAAGCCCCACCCTGAGTGTGGGTGGCACCTCCTAAAAGGTTTGAGGCCTGGATGGGACAAAAGGGAAAGGCAAGCTGCTGGCACGTGCTGCTGCTGCCCTCTGCTCACAATGCCACGGACTGTTTCTCCTCTGTGATACCCCTCTGCCAAACCACCCTGCTTGGAGCCAGCTGACGATGAATTGAAACCCCTACGAACTGTGAGCTGAAATAAACTTTTCTTCCTTTAAATTGTGGCTGCTGGGTATTTTGTTGAAAAAGTAACTAAGATAGAAGTGGAAGCCTGTACTCATCAAGCCTGGCATTAGTAAGCTTTCCAATCCCTGGGATGAAATATCAAAGACTTGCAAGTTCAAGCGGCAGAGGTTTATTTTTGGCTTACAATTTCAGTAGGTTCAGTCTATGGTGGTCCTGCTTCGGAGCAGAAATGGCAGAGTCAGAGAAAATGGTGGAGGAAAGCTGCCTGTGTCATGGCAGCCGGGAAGCAGAGAAAAGGGAGGAGCCAGGAAGAGGGATAACCCTCCAGAGTCACACCCCTGGTGGCCCACCTGTTTTAACCAGGCCCTACCTCCTCACAGCACAATTAGCTATGAAATCATCATTAATCAATCCACTAATGGGTGCAGCACTCCCATGATTTAATTGTCTCCTAAAGGCCCCTTTGAACACATAAAGCTCCTGAGAGAGAGATTTTGGATCTAACTCATAACAAGAATTCTTTCTCTGTTAACTCTATCCCCACCCTTGGCAACCATGAAACAGCTTTCTGGCTCTGGATTTGCCTATTCTGTGTATTTAATATGAATGGATTTGTGAAGTTGTACCTTTTGTATTTGACTTCATTAGTATTGTGGTTTTGTAGAATGTTGTAATCATGTATTTTGCAATTGAATACTATCCCATTCAATAAATCTACTGCATTTTGTTTATTCATTTATCTGCAGATGAGTATTTGCATTGTTTCCAGGGCTAGTATTTGTATACGGTTTTGGTTGCTCACCTGTTTTGCATTGTCACATGTTTGCACCTACAAGTAGATTGCCTGGGTCAGAAGACAATTCTGTACTTAAATTCATGAAGAACAACCAAACTGTTTCCAACAGCAGCTGTGTCATCTGCACTTTCCTTTCCAGTAGGCATGAAATCGCCAACTTGTCCACAACCTCACCAATGCTTATATTCAGCTCTTAGCTATTATTCACATGAGGTAGTATCATTATGGTTTGCATTCAAATTTACCTAATGACTGATGGCTTTCCATGCATCCACTGACCATTTCTGTGTAATACTTAGAAAAATGTCTATTTTAGTACTTTTCCTATTGCACTGCTTATGCTGTTGAGTTTCATCGGCTCGTTATATATTCTGGGTATTAGAACTGTAGTAGATATACACTTTTGTCATATTTTCTCTAGTTCTATAATCTGTCTTTTCACTCTTATGATCCTTTTATGGAGGAATGTTTTTAATCTTAACACAGGCTGATATTTATTTTTGTTTGGCTGCTGATATTGTTGGTATCATATCCAAATCACCTTACAAAATACCTAGCCCTGAAGATTCACTTGTTAGCTTTCTACTGTGGCTTTTTGTGATTCACTTTTGAGCTCATCCTGGTATGTCTGATCGGACAAGGGTCCAGAAGCACCTTCTGATGTGCATATCCATTTGTCACAGACCCACTTGTTGAGGACACTCTTCTTTTCTCTTCGTGTATTCTCGGCACATGATTAAATACTCAACAGACAGCAGAGTTACTATGGGTTGTTACGGGTTCGCGATTCTTCTACTTCAATCTACATGTCTCTCACTAGGCCAGTACCATGTAGTAAGATTCAGAAATGGGAAGTATAAGTACCATGGTTTTATTCTTCCTTTTCAAATTTGTTCTGAGTATTAAAGTTCTCTTGTGCTTCTATACGGATTTTTTTATTTTATGGAAAAAAGGTAAAACAAAATTTCATAAGAAAATAACAGGAGAATAACAACAGTTAATACCTTATATGTTGTTATCTTTAAAGTAGTTGCTCAGGGTACAGGACATGGGCATAAAAATTTCTGCAATAGATATTGCACAAACCTTCCTTTTTAAGGAACTTAGAGACACTAATAGTATAACCAACTCACATTTTTTTCCTTCTTTCCTACTGACCTTTCCCCTTTCATCCATCCTAGTTTTTTTATTCTTGAAGACGGAGGTATAGGCAGAGAGTTCAAGAACAAAACCCAAAGTGCCCGGGAAATACTTCAAAGAATCGACAAATGGGATCTCATCTTACTAAAAAGCTTTTACACAGCAAAAGAAATCATCAACAAAGTGAAAAGACAACCCACAGAGTGAGGAAAAAATTAGTCAACTAGCCCTCAGATGAAGAACTCCTATCTAGAACATATAAAGAACTGAAAGAAAATCAAACCCCCTAAGTTCAAAGACCCAATCCAAAAATGGGCACTAGAGATAAATAGACACTTCTCAGATGAAGAAATACAAATGGCAAATAAATACATGAAAAAATGTTTGACATCACTGGCCATTCAAGTGATGTGAACTAAAACAACACTGAGATTCCACTTCAGCCCTGAAAGAATGGCTATTATCAGGAAATCAATCAATAACAAATGCTGGAGGGAATATGGGGAAAAAGGGACACTTCTCCACTGCTGGTGGGAGAATAGACTGGTGCACAAGTGTGGAAATCAGTGTGGAGATTCCTCAGAAAACTAGGATTAGAGGTCTTATTTGTACTGGCTATTTCTCTTGTAGGTATTTCCTCAGAAGAATTAAAAACATCATGCCACAGCAATATATGTGCACCCTTGTTTATAGCAGCACAATTTGTAATAGCTAAATCTTGGAAACAACCTAAATGCCCATCAACCAAAGAATGGATTAAAAAGAAGTGGTATTTTTTATACAATGGAGTACTACTGAGCTCTAAAGGAGGATAAATTTGAGACTTTTATGAGTAAATGGGTGCAACTTGAGACCATACTCAAGTATGGTCTCATAAGGAGTAAATATTTACACTCAAAAGTGTAAATATCATATTGTCTCCTTAGTGTGAGAAATTGAAAGAGCAAATAAGGTCTAAAACTTATAATAGATATTGTGAAAAGGGAAGAAAATTTTCCATATGGATTTTAAAACTGACTTACAGTTCTGTTTTTTTAAAAAGCTACAGGAGTATTTACAGGAATTGCATTGAATCTTTAGACCACCTGGGAATATATTATCATCTTAATAATACTAAATCTTTCAACACTTGAACATGGTCTCTCCATTTATACCCCTTATTTCTTTCAGAAATGTTTTTTTTTTAAGATTTTTAAGTACAAATCTTGCATCTCCTTAAATTTTTTCCTAAGTATTTTATTTTGGAGGTGTCTTTATAAATGAACTTCATTTTTAGACTGCCCATTGTTCGTGTGCAGATTTGTAACTGATGTTGCAGGCTAATTTTATGTGCGATAACCTTAGTAAACTTATTAATTAATTGTATTTGTACACATGTGCACGTGTGTGTGCATTCTTTGCGATGGTCCATGCACGGTATCATGGTGTCAACAGGGAAGAGTAGTTTTGCGTCTTCCTTTCCAATATGAAAACTGCTTCCTTTTCTTGGCTAACTGCTCTGGCTGGGCAACTCTTTGGTGAGAATTGATTTATTTACCTTGGTCCTTTCCCATTGTTAGTTCAAATTTTTATAGGTGCCTTTTATGAGGAACAAGGAGTTCTGTTGATTTATAAGTTTGTGAGTGTGTTATTGTGAATCGGTTTGGATTTTTACCACTTGTCCTGTATGCATTTATGTGACTGTATGGATTTCACCCTTTATCCTACTGATGAGGTTATTGGATTGATGGTAAACCAACCTTGAATTCCTGGGATAAGTCCTACTTCTTGTGTACATGGGGTATATGATTTGTTTTCTTTATTGATGGACTCACTTTGCCAGCATTTGGTTGAAGATTTTTCTCCATTTCTCCATAAGAAATATTGATCTGTTTTCCTACATGGATAAGGATTTAAACATTCGCAAGAGGCAAGGAGCAGGAGTAGAGTGGAAATAACCAACGAAGAAACCACTTCAAGTGACAAGACAGGTCAGAAGGGGCCAGGAGGGACCAGAAGGAGCATACTTTATTTTCTCTCTATCACTGACACTTATATTTAAGGTTGCCTCAGTCCGTTTTATTCTACTTGTGAACTGACGTTTTGCACTGGCTGACGAGATGAAGGCTAGGCTTTGGGCTCTCTGCAATACCTGCTGTAATCCTGCTGTCAAGCGTGGAGTGTGCCTTTGAATGGATTGTGTCTTCCCCACCTCTTCATTTCTCTATATTTAAAGGCTGAGCTATGAAAAGCCTATTAAAAACAGCACAAGCCTGGCTCATTATATGTGGTGGGAGTCTGATTCCAGTAAGTGATTCCTTCTCTAATCTCTACATTAGCTGGAATTAATGACCAAGAGGCAAAACCGTAGGACTTTCACCACTTTTTTTGAGGATGTGGCCACACGGCATTATGTATTTAATTATCCCCCAGCAACTTTCCTGTATTTACAAACACAAGGATGTAGATGTTTGTGCATTTGCATCCCTGTGTGTGGATGGTTGAACGTATTTCTGTTTGACCCTTAAGTGAGAATCACGAGGGGATTCACAGAAGTGGTCTGGACTGGTTTATGTCTAGAGCTGAAATTGTTGCCTGGGTTAAAAAGTAATTTAATATATGTGAATTAGTCTCTCATTCTAAGTTGCTTACTTCAGTTTCCATAGTCACTCTAATATGGACCCGAGGCTGGATATTGTACCCTCTGACTCTCTTCTGAAACTGCAGGCAAATGCCCATGGCTAAGAGTCAGGAGCAGAGCCCAGGAAGGCGCCTCGGCCAGTTCTCCAGGCAGCAGCCTCCCACTTCCCTTCCGGTGCCTCCCCACATGCTAATCTCCTTTCCATTTCCTGCCAAGCTTGGTGGTTGCCTGGCCCCTGCCAGAGTTACCTCACTTCCGCTGTTGGTAGGTCCTCCTCTACCTCTTGCCTAACTCATCTCCATGACGTTGTCACACTTTCTCACATGCAGTTACAGTTAATTCACCACACTCACTCTGGCTACTCCTCGGGGACCCTCTGTGTTAACAAAAGGGCAGGTGCTGTCCACAGGAAGGACACTGTCTCTGCCACCCATGTGGCATTGAATCTGCCAGTAGGCTCAGGGGACCAGCGGGAGAAGCCCGCAGGCCTGAGGGTGCTGTTGGTCCTGGAGTGTCCCAGGACTCGGGGAAACCATCAGCTATGGGTGTAGAGTGGGCACCGGGGCAGGCGGAGGTGACTGGATCCCAGCGATAGACCAAGCATAAATGCAGGCATCGCATCTATGCAAAACCGGCTCCTGGAGACTGGTCCCTGCCATCTGCCAAGCTGTGTGGGGTGTGGATCTCAGGGTACCCCAACCTGTCAAAGAATTTAGAGGACTGGTCAGAAACTGGGAAAGATGCTCTGAGTCAGGTCCATGGGGCAGGAGGAGGAGGAGACAGGGTGCTGGGACAGGGGTTTCTGTGCACCCTGGTTGGGTTGCAGGAGATTGATTAAGTCCTACTGAGTGGGAAGAAGGAGACAGTTGTGGCATTGTAAAGTATTTGTCGCCTCAGTCCACACCAATTTAGGAGCAAAGTAAGCAGGCGTGAGTGTCGGGGTAGTTAAACGGTGAGGAGGTCTCGCAGAGACACGGGAGAGGCACAGTCCTACACCACGGGAGGGAGGCGCCTACCTGACACACGTGGGGTCCCTTTGCCTTGGAAGCTTCTGGCCCAAAGCCACCCTCGGCATCTCCAGGGTGTGGGGAGCCGTTGTGTTAGGAACTGTGGACTCACTGGGGTCTCAGGAGTGGACTCAGGGTGCTGGTTACCGTTTGTGTCTGGATGTCCCCCTGCAGCCAGAGGGTTTTCTCAGAGACAGCGGGGTCTAGATTTTGTGATTCACTCACTGGGCAATGTTGGGATTAAGGGTGGTGACTGCTGGATCGATCCCCTGATTGGACTAGCACTGCCCTAATCCCGGTAGACTGTATTCAATCCAGGGGACAGAAAGAGGCTGGCTCTGCCCCTCCCTCTCTCAGGTTGCTTTTGGTGTCTTCTGCTCCCCACAAGCAGCTGCACCTCTGCCACGCCACACTGTATTGGGGCCAGCCATTTATGGCCTGAAACCTCCACAAACTGTGAGCTAATAAGTCTTTCCTTCCTGGACTTCAGGCATTGGATATCATATCTCAGCAATGAAAGAGAAGTAACTAAGCCAGCACCCAAATTCATAGGCTGTCAAATTACGGTGCCGAAGCCGTTCTGTTGCTGATCTATAATCTCCTTGGGAATGAGAAGGTTTCGACCATTGCTGGGACCCTGATCCCACATTCAATTTCTGCAAAGTTGTGGTCTCTCTGGCATGAGCTTAGGAGATTCCTCATCATCTCCAAATGACCACGGCTGGGCCTCAAGGTCCTGTGTCTCCAGTGTATCCCCAGGTGGACCTGAGCAACAGGAGCTGTCAGCAGCGCCATGGACAGAGAGCTTTGCTCTGCTAGGTTCAAGCTGCAGTGTCTTTTTCTGTGAACCTGTGGCCTTGAGCAAACCCCTTCCCTCTCTGAGCCCCAGTTTTGCATCTCTAGAGTGGGGATGGGGCTCACTTTCCAGATCTATGTGAGGTTGCGGCTTACATACACTTAGGGCCTTGGAGAAAGACTGCACCTGCAGCTCTCACCGAACCTTTCCTTCCAGGCCCCTCTGACCAGTTGCCCAGCCAATTCCTGAACTGGCTCTTAAAGTTCTCCTCCCAGGGCCCCATCAGGCTCTTCCTAGGACTTCCCTAAAACAGCCAGTCTGCTCTGTTCCAAGCAGTTCCTTGTTCTCCCTAGGAGCCATCAGTCCTACAACCTTGGATCACTTCCTCAGCAACTATACCACTGATCAGCTCTGCAAGGCTTCTGTCTGGAGAAGGTGCACACATCTGCTTTCTGCATGCAGTAAGCTTTAGGTTTATTTTTCAATCTTTCTCGTGGTTGACATTCCTCTGAGAAATCAGTTAGGGCCTGTTTTCCCCACAGGCCCGGCAGCCTGCTGGTGACCTGGGAAGGGCCTCCTCCCTGACATTTAAAAACAACTTCAGTTTCTTGTGCCACGTGAGATATGCAACCCCGGATTGCTGAGCAGGGCTTTGACCACAGGCTTCCTGCCTGCAAAGGCGAGGAGACGAGCCTGGCATTTCCACCCCCAGACACACCCGCGTACTCCTGTACCGAGAACAAGGGGAAATCATTAGGTGTCCATGATTACCAAAGGATATGTAAGAAATATGTTGTCTAAAGTGGAAATTGCCACCCTTGGGTAACAGGAAAAGACTGACCATTACATTAGAAGTAGGAAATGGGAGATCGTGAAATAGTCACCGACCTCACAGTGCAACCTCGATAAGAAAGTGCATCACAAACCCCCAATTCATTTCACCAGTGGTTCTTCTCCCGGGCATCATTGCTAATAGCAGTCGGGGAGATGAAAGAGAGATGTGCCCCATCGTGGTTATTGTTCTGGAGAATGAAACCAGTAAAATGGTGGTGCAGAATCCCCACGATGTCCTCAGAGATGGGAAGGAACCGAGGGGAACAGAGCAGGCCACTAGTCCCCCACCCTTCTGAGACACAGCTGGCTCTAACGGCTCCTGGGAGTCCCGGGAGTCATTTAACTGGAGTTGTCATAGATCTGGGCTTTAAGCAGCTGGCACAGCTCCCTGTGTAAGAGGCAGGCATAGGAAGGCTCTGTAGAAAGCTCGGCTCGGTGAGCAGAGCAGACAGGTAATGTTAGTGTGAGGCTCTGTTCACCCCGTCCCTGATCCTCAGTAATCACGGTTACAGTTTCATGGCAGCAGGAGCCACAGAGGCCCCCTAGGATGTGGGACTCTGCCAGGAGCCCGGCTGGGATGGACACCTGATTCCTGGAGGGGGCAGGGATGCCCCCACCTGTCCTCAGCTGTTACAACATGGGACATGGGGCTCACTGGGCAGTGAGGCTCCAAAGTGATAGCGTGGGTGCTGGGCTTCCCCAGAGGCGTGGTCCCTAGAGTGGGTTCCCATACCCTCTGCAGGGTACTGAGTTCTCCCACTCTTTCCAGAAGGCATGGCTGGAGAATGGCTCCTGGATTGAAGGCAGGCGTGGTGCAGAAGCTGCCCCTCCGTGAGTCCATGGGATGGAGGGGACCGGCTCGCCATCGTCTGGGAGGCTGAGCGCACCCACGCAACAGACAGGGAAAGGCCAGGAGACTGCTTCCCGATTCTACCTGCTAACCTGGGGCTGCCCTTGTCTTACAGATGGGGAAACTGAGGCCACAGAGAGGCTGAGCTCCACAACTTTGCACCTTGGTAGCCTTCTCGGGCCTGATGCACTTGCAGTGGTAGGGCAGGGAGTGTGGTAGGGCCAGACAGACAGATGCAGAGCGCCACCCACCTGGGAGGGCAGTGCTGAGGGTACTGACCACAGTGCCCGGGACGGAGAAAGGATCTGTGTGGACACTGCCTGCTGTGGGGCTAGGTGGGTGTGGACTCTGCCAGGTGGAGAAGTGACACACACACACACACACACACACGCACACGGGACAGGCGGGATGGCAGCCTGGAGCAGAGAGCGCCAGCTCTGGAGGAAGCGGCCACAGCAGGTGGAGGCCGCAGCCCCCACCCTGTGTTCCTCTCCCTGCAGCCGGGGCGGATGTGGTTTCCAGCCCCGGGGCTGAGATGGATCCCCGTCCCGGCCTCCTGTGTGCTTGATGGAGAGATAAGCCTGGCCTGGCACGAGAGCCTCTTCTCCTGCCCCTTCCCTGTGATCCACGTGGGTTCCCTGGTGCTCAGGGCCAGCTCTGACTCTGCTGTTGAATGAGTTAGGGATGCAAGTGGGAGGGGGTTCAGTGTGGGGGACGTTAGGGCTGAGCAGAGAGGAAACTTTGTCTCCCTCTCTCCCTCCTTCTCTCTCTGGCTTTCTTCCTTGCTTGCTTTCTGCTAGGGATTAAACCCAGGGCCCTCACACTAAGCTTTATCCCCAGGTCTTTTTCTACTTTTTACTTTAAAACAGAGTTTTGCTCAGTCGCCCAGGCTGGGATCCAACTTGCAGTCCTCCTGCCTCGGCCTCCCAGAGTGACAAGAGTAAGAGCGTGTGCCGCCATGCTTGACTTATTATCTCCTCTTGAAGAGGGGCATGACTGGCGCTGCAGCCCCTAGCGTCCACTCCTGGTGAGCACAGAGATGGCATGAGTGACCCCTGCCCCAGGGCCAGAAGCCCTGTCACGCCAAGGTGGACATCCTGTCCTTGGCATTCGAGCCTAGCATGGCTGAAAGAGACATTGAGCAAGAGATTTGTGGACACAGCGGCTGTTGCTCAAGGTCGCATGGCCATCGAGGCTTCTTGGGCTGGCACTGAGGACACAGCTATTGCACAGGTGGCACCAGCACAGATAAGGTCAGGTTTGCGTAGTCCCTGGGTCAGTTTGCACACATCCCCACCAGACGCCGAGCTCAGGTCACAGGACCCTTGCCTGGGTGGTGGCACAGAGTGCAGTGACCATCCCTCCCCCATCCTGAGCTCTGGAGTGGCTCCTTGGGGAGCAGCCTGCCCCCCATCAGCAGAGCCAGAGACACCGAGAGCACCTGCTGCCCACATTCTGCGTGGCTCTGAGGGACCCCTGGCTGTTGGCTTCCACATCTGGACAGCTGTGGCCCACAGTGCTTCTCTCAAAAAGCTGCAGTGGCCATGAAGAAGGTCACGGTGGGGCCTCACGTGAGCAGGAGATGGGGGTGCTCTTTCTCTCTTAGCTCTTTTAACATTTTTTTCCAGGACTGGGACTCAAACCCAGGACCTCGGCACTGACCTGCACCCTTGGGCTGCTGTAACCCTTTTATTCTGAGTCAGGATCTCATTAAGCAGTTACATTGCCCAGGCTGGCCTGCAACTTGCCACCCTCCTGGGTCAGCCTCCCAGAGAGAGGGATGGCAGGTGGGGCTGGCATGCACCATGTATCAGGACAGCGTGGGGCAGTGTCTTGAATGTCCACACTGCAAGGAGCCAGGCTGCTTGCATTTGCTCCTGTGATTCCTTAGTAGGGTCGCGAATGCAAGGATGGCAGGAATGCGCCAGGCAGGGATGCATGTGACATCTCTTGCCTCCTTTCTCTGCCTGAGAGGGACTCAGTAGACTGGGGCTCAGTGTTCCCTGTGCCTCTGGTCCCTTGTGGAGGTCATGGGGCTGCAGGGAGCATGTGAAGACAGCAGCTTGGGGACACATGTGCTGTGCTCCTGGGAGCCACGGTGGTATCTCTCTCCCACAGGCTCTGGGCAGGGAGGGCACGGTGCATCCATGGAAGGGACTGGACAGGTCCTGGGGCAGCACCAGGCCACCTGGACAGCTTGGCGTGAGGACTCGGCTTCCTGACCAACAGCCCCGGGCGGCGGATTGGCCCCAGCCCTGACTCATGAGCAGGGCAGGGTGATCAACAGCGCTTGGTTTCTGAAATGCATATTCTCGAAGTTGGTGTCCTCAAGGGGAGACAGGAAAGGCCTTTGGGGTGGGGGGGAGGGCCATGTGTGTAGATGACCGAAGGGTCCTGCTTGGAGGCTGTGGGGTTCTTGCTGGAAAGCGACCCGTGTCCAGCTGGACACTTACCTGAGGCCATGTAACCTCGGCCATGTACACCTCTTCATTTCCAAAGCACACTCGCTTCGCCTGCTTATTATTTCACAAGAACTGAGCACATAGGCTCCACTCCGAACCTGACCATTGGATTTAACATGGTTCCTTGTCCAGCTCAATTTGCAAACAGAATCGTGGAAAGAATTAATTTGGTGAACTGATGTCCCACTGTGTGTTATCCAGAGCGGAATTTGGTGGCTTATACAGTCATCCCAGCACTCTGGGAGGCTGAGGCAGAAGGATCACAAGTTTGAGCCCAGCCTGGGCAACTTAGTGAGACCCTGTATCAAAATAAAATAGAAACAAAAATTCTGTGTGAAGGGTCTGGGTACAATTCCCAGTATGGAAAAGAAACAGGAAAAGATGTTACTGTGATCAAATAAAGATCTGGCTTCATGCATTTACTTCTCCCCAGTGAGGAAACTACCTTAAATTTCTATCCTATAGTTTTTGCAAGACTCTGTAAAAATGTTTGAATCTCTTTAGTTCCTGAAGATTAGGGACCAGTACTTTTAGAAGACAGTGTCAGACAGTGTTTTCAGAGAAACGTAAAATGAATCAAGTCACAGTTCCAGGTCGGGGAGGGACCCAGCAGCTGCAGGTACAGTGCTGCAGGCAGGGTTTGGACGCTCTACGCAGAATACAGAGTGGGCTGCCGTCTGTCCTTCTGAAAGAAATGGGAGGGTTAGCAGCACCCTTATTTCATCTACAGTGGCCCTATGGGACTCAGGATGCATAGACCCCTTCATGGTAATAACAAGGGTCATCAGGCACACTTGTAACCCCAGTGGTCTGGGAGTCTGAGGCAGGAGGATCACCATGGGAGCCCAGCCTGGGCTACTTAGTGATTTACCAAGATCCTGTCTCAAAATAAAGAGGATAAAAGAGCGCTGGGGATGTCGCTCCCTGAAAAGACCCTGGATTCAATCCCCAGTACCATGAAGGGTGGGGGCAGCTCTGTCCTAAAGAATGCTGAAAATCACAGAAAGCAAGAACAGGATGGCCAGACTGGAGAATGCCCAGGGGCCCTGGGGGAGGAGAAGTTCGTGCATTGGGCTATGAGTGGGGCCAGTTGGGGGTAAGAGGCAGAGTTAGGAATGCCCTGCTGCCAGTTTTCTGGGGGCTGCACCCCAGGAGTGGTCACTTTGTCCTGGTATCTGCTGGTTCCTCAGCTGGACCACAACAGTCTTGGTGTGGCTGCTGTCACCCCATTTCCAGTGTCCTGTCCCCCTTCTCTCCTGGTGCTTCCGCTGGTTGCCCTCTCGCAGCCCCTGCTCCACAGCACGGGGAGCCAGCAGCTAGCTCCACCATGTCACCTGTACTGGCAGGGTCCTGGCCCTGACTTGCACCTCCAGTCTGACCGTCTCCTCCCTATGTCACCCAAGCATCACTGCCAGCCGTGTGTGGTAGTGCACACTTGTCATCCCAGGATTCTGGGAGGCTGAGGCAGGAGCACTGCATATTCAAAACTAGCCTGAATAACTTAGAGATGAGGGGACAGTGATGCTGAAGGTGAGGGAGCTTCAACTCCAGCTTGCGTGTAGCTGCGGGACCCTTGTGTCCCAGATCCCCTCCCTGGTCACCCACAGGGCTGTCTTCTCACACTGAGGAGCCTGGGACCCAGCAGCTTCCCCCACAGCCCGCATCCCCTGAACTTCACTCCCACGCACACTGGCGGCAACCTCAGCGACTTCCGTGACAGGCCACACGGGCCAGGGTGGCCGGCATGTTCCCCTGCTTGGATCCCCTTGTCTTCCTCCCTGGCAGGCAACTGTGAGTCACACGCGCCTTCAAAACACTACTCAAATGTCACCTGGGCTTTGAACTCCTGCCCTCTTCCTGGGCGCCTGCTGTGCATGGTGGGCCAGGCTCTCCAGGGCTGTGGGCTGGGTGGAGCTGGGTGCGGGGCACAGGCTACACAAGAGTGAGTGTTCAGGGCTCCGCCACCACTGCTGTGCATACAGCAGGCACTCAAACCCTGCAGACCTGGTGGGAGAGTATGTGCTTCCACTTCCAGGAACTGGGATTGCCTTTGATCATAGCTTTGGGCCTAGAGGATGCTGGGAGATGCTGAATAGTCACTCAAGCTGAGTACAAAGCACCCAGTGATGCATTTCCCAGGGCTGGACCTCAGTCACCTCCCCAGAGCCAGATTGAAGCAAGAATCCAGTCGCTACTGCCACCTGATGGCCAGATACCCTATTTGCACATGGGGTTCAAATCCAACTACCCAGTAATACTGCAATTGTTCTTTGTATTTTGTGGGGTGCAAGCCCCAGTTTTCTGACACTCACAGGGCAAGCAGAGAGGGAAAGGTTTCTAGCTCGTGATTTTTCTCTCCCAATTTCCCACCCCCATCCGGATAGCACAGGCCCCAGAGACAGCTCACAGTGAGGGCAGCCTGGTCTGTACTTGGACATCTCTGAGGGTAATGGCTAAGCACCTTCTCAGGACCCCTCCCCTCCCTGTCAGGAGCTGCTCAGGAGAGACAGGGCCAGCTTGACCATCACCATCCTGGGCCCCAACATGGCCCCGGATTTCACATGGGCCAACATGGGAACAGGTTAACAGTGCATGTCACAAAGTAAGTCTAACCAGCGAGCAACTGCCTACTCCTCGCTCTTTCTTTGGGTCTCCACAGTCACGACAGAGACCATCAAATGTGGGCTGCCAGTGTCTGGCACCCCCAACAACATCTGCTCATTGCTACTCCAGAAAGCAGTGACTGTTGTCGTGCCGTTGGATCTGGAGAGGGACCAAGGGCCTCAAAGCAGGGATGAAGTTCCCCTGAGAGCCAGGCCAGACTGTCTGGAGAGCAGCCGACAGGAAGTCCCATCTTGTCTGTGCTGCTTCTGGGCTTTTGGATGTGCACTCTGGCCACGGACAGCAGCTTTCACTCCTGACTCTGCTTCTGGTCCTTCTCAGCTGACCACCACCCTGACAGGCCAGCAGGACTCGCTGCATCACACAACAACCTCTATGCTTCCTTGGCCTCTGAGTGATGATGAGGATTCTTTGGGGACCAAGTCTGTTGTTTGATGGGTGTTGGGGGCTGGATAGAGTCTATCTACCTGAGGACTTTCCTCACCATCCTGGGAGAAACAGCAGGAGGGACTCTTGGAACAAGAGTGAGGTAGCTCAAGGTGCCAGGTTGAAGATGTGAGGGAGGAAGGAAACATGGGAGTCCTCAGAAGGGAGGTGAGGTCTTGCTTGGGACCTACTTGGTTATTCAAAGACTCAGAGGCTAAATCTGTGCCCCATGGTGCAAATTTTCCATCCATCCATCCATCCATCCACCTGCCCATTTATCCATCCATCTACCCATTTATCCATCCATCCACCCACCCACCCATCCACCCATCCATCCATCCACCCATTCATCCATCCATCCATTTATTCACTCATCCATTCATTAATCCATTTATCCATCTATTCATTCATCCATCAATCCATCTATCCATCCCTTTATCCATCCATCCATCCACTCATACATCCATTTATCCACCATTCATTTATTTTTCCATCCACCCATCCATCCATCCATTTACTCATCCACCCATCCATTCGCCCATTTATCCATCCATCCATTCATCCACCCATCCACCCACTTATCCATCCATTCATCTATTTATCCATTCATACATACATACATTTATTCATTCATCCATCAATCATTCATCCATCCATTTATCCATCCATCCATTCATTTACCCATTCATCCATATCCATTTATTTATCCATCCATTTATCCATCCATCCATCCATCTATTTATTCACCCATCCATTCATTTATCCATCAATCCATCTGTCCATCCCTTTATCCATCCATCCACTCATTTATTCATCCATCCATCCATCCATTCATCCATCTGATTGTGCAATGCAGTCATGGAGATTCTGTGGCAAGGACTACAGTGGAGCTGTGGACAGGATGTGGAGAAGAAACCACCCTTTCCCCTGCTGTCAGAGGGCAGGAGAGATGGGAGAGATGGAGATGAACAAAAACATCACCTGAATGATGGTATAATCGTGACCAAGAATGTGACTGAAGACTGTGAAGATGATGTGCTACGCGAGAGTGCACTGCAGAGTGACTGGGTTTGCCAGACAAAGGTCAGCTGGCCTCCCCTATGGAGGGACCTGGGAATGGACAGTGAGTTACTCAGGTGGAGAGTTGCTCTGGTGGGGAGGGGAGAAGCTCCTCTCCAAAGTCACAGGGCCCCGGGTGGGGAGAGAGAGCTGGGTGGAACACAGTGTGGGCCATGGGCCAGGACTGTCTGCCCACGTGCCTGTGGAAGGCACAGTGGACTGGGGTGCTGGCCATGCTGTCCCGGGGGTGGAACAGCAGCAGCCCTGTAAGGCAGGAGGTGCAGGTACCAGGGAGAAGACTGCAGGGAGAGAAGCTTCGTGAAGGTCCCATGGGCGTCCAAACCAGAGCAGCACTCAGAAGAGCAGGTGCTGAGTACTGGGTTGGGGATGACATCTCCTCCTCCTTGCGGTCCTTCACACAGCACTGAGTGTCCTTGTGCTGCTGTGTCACAGGACACAGGCCCTGGGTCCAGGCGAAAGGACCCTTGGTCCCAGCCCTGCAAGGTGACCTCTGGCTGGAGTGACGTGGCTCTCTGAGTGTCTCCTCTGCTGGGTTGTCCCCAGAGAGAGGGACACCTTGGCCAGCATCCTCCAGTAAGTGTGGGGAAGAGGGTGATGTCACACACAGGTGGGGAAGGCGCTCCCACCCTGGGAGCAGGCTTCAGGCCGCCTCCTTGCTGGTGTCCATTCTGTTCCTGTCCAGGGGTCAGAGTCTGAATTCAGGGCTGGGTGTGGAAGCACAGAAGACTTCCATCCCTCCCCGTTCCTCCAAGTCACCTGGGGGTGGCTGCAGGCGTCCTGTGTGACACTGGGGGGCTTCTCGCTGAGGCGCAGCTTCTTCAGGAAGCTCAATCCCACCCCCAGGGACTCGTGGGCACCCCTCTTCTGCCTCTGTCTCTTCTGCTTTAGCTGCTCACTGCAGAGTGGCACAGGGACACTTTCCAGATGGGCAGTGTGAGATTCTGAGAGGTGGAACAGCCTCAAGGTCATAGATGTAACAGCATTTCAAAGCCGGGGAACCAAACTCAGTCCTTCTGGTTTTGCAGTTTTACCCTAAGCAGTCACTTTAGTCAACACTGATGGAGAAGAACTGCATGGAGACTTCTCGCGCGCTTGTGCTACCTAGCGAAACACATGTGCACTCTCCTTCCAGCATGGTACACGTGTCCCCTGGCAATGTGACTTTCTGGCTTTTCCACCAGGACCTGGAGGCTGTTTCCCCACCTTGAGAATCTGGAATGGAGCACAGCCCGCTTGTTGAGAACACAGCTGGGCAGGATGATGTGTGCTTGTCATCCTAGAATCCTGGGAGGTAGAGGCAGGAGAACCGCAAGTTCAAGCCCAGCCTGGAAAACTTCCTAACTTAACAGAATCCTGTCCCAATGTACAATAAATAAAAGGGTCAGGATGTAGCACACAGGACTGCCCTGCGGTTCTGAGCGGCGAGGTTTTAGATTCATTCATTGCCTCATTCCCCCCCGCCCCATCTACTCCATCAGCACCATCTTGCTCAGTGCTCACAATGGTCCGGCCAGGTTCTTACTAATTTCCCATTTTACAGCTGAGCAAATTGAGCCTCAGAGCCTGCAGCAGCAAGGCTAGGGGCTGTGCTCACTCCCAGGTGGTGCATGGGTTGATTTCTCCCCAGGAACACTGGCCTGGCCCAAGCCAGACACCTGTGGTCACCAGAACCTTCACAGAGCTGGCTGCAGAGCTCCAGGCCCAAAGAATGAAGGTCGTGGGATGGGGCTCAGTGTCCAGAGACAGCCACAGTCCTTGCGAAGGACACCGGGGATCACGGTGAGGGGACGCACACTGCTGGGCTCTGTGTGGTTGGCTCAGGAGCTAGTCAGAGCTCACGGAAGGTGAGGGCACCTGTCATCTGCTGCTGAGTGACGAGTGAGCCCCAAGTCTCACAGCAGAAAGGGAGCAGAGGGGGCCAGAGGGTGGCGGTGACCCTGCTGGACCCAGGGCTGTGGTCCCGGGAGAAGGCCAAGTGTGTCACTGCTGGCCACAGGACTCAGCTCGGTGGGGCTCACAAGGGGCTGCTTGCTTCTCAGAGAGCAGGAGAGGGGTGCGTGCTCACACACACTCACACACGCTCACACTCATGCACACTAGGAGGGAGAGGGACAGGGAGACCTAAGAAAGAGGGAGACAGGAAGCAGGCGGGAGGGAAGAAGGAAGGACAGGAGGAAGAGACAGCTGGACACAGACACCCTAAAATCAGCAGGCGTGACTGAGGAAGGGGCCGGGATCTGCCGCGCCGTTGCTTTTTGCGCTGATCCCACAATACCGTGGCTCGGGCGGGTTGCACGGTGCAGGCCGGAAAGGCCAGGAACAGCGCGGCCAGCCGGGGGCTACCCAGCCCAGGCCTCCCGCCTGGCCACGCACTGGCCACTCTGCCATGAGGAAGCACAGGCGTCCCCAGAAATGTTTTCAGGAAGTGTGGTCACCTCTGCCCCAGTAGCCAGTGGCTTCGGCAGTGACCCCAGGCCTGGTCAAGGAGGGTTCCAGCAGCCGAGGAGGTGTCAGCTCATCCCCAAGCGTGGGGTTCTGCAGCACAAAGCGCATTCCCGTCCCCATGCAGCTGTCACCAGGAGCCATGCCGGCTACTTCCCTGAAACTTCCTTCACGTCAAACGCTAATTCCCATTTCCATCTCCTTGCAGCAGCAGCAGACTCTATTCCCCTTTCTAGCTCTGTGGATTCCCTACTACAGCGACCGCCCCTAAGGGGACTCATTCATCCATGGGTGACTGGCTCATTTCACTGGGCAGAGTCTTCAAGGGGCACTTGCATTGCAGCAGGCGTCAGAGTTTCTTTCCTGTTTGGGGCTGAGTAATATTCTACTGTATGGATTTACTGTATTCTCTTTATCCACCCAAGTGACAGATATGTGGGGAGTTTCCACTTGGGGGTTATTGCGAATACTGTTCTAGGCACAGGAGCGCACATGGATCTTTTCAAGATTCCTTTTCAGTTCTCTGGGGCTTCCGCCAGCGTGTGGACTTGCTGGATCACATAACGTTTCATGCTTAGTTGCTTTGTGCAGCTGCCACACAGCTTCCTCCTCAGAGCACCGCCTCACACTCCGTGCAGGAGCGAAATGGTCCCAGTGGTCCTAGCATCTCCCTGACCTCTCCAGCGTTTGTTCTTTTCTGTGTCCCTGCTAGCAGCATCCTGGGAGGGTGGAGCTTAGTGAGGACCCACAGTTTGCTTAAGGTCACCTGGTTAATAAGTGGCACAGCCGAGAGCTGAGCTCAGCTGGGCAGAATCCAAGGTGCCGAACTGAACCGTTTGCTCTCCAGGCTGAAGGAGACCCCTGCAATGGCACGAGGCCGTGTGCTCTCCCCGGGTAGAGATGGAGCAGGGGATATGAGATATCTCCATCTGCAGCAGGTTTGCTATAAACAAGTCGATAACTGGGAACAGATCAAGTCAGAATAACTCCTGCCCTTTGGTGCAAATGCCAAGGGACCCGAGCACGGATAATTTTGGAAGCCAGCTGAAGAGCTGAGTTATGGCTTGTCTCGATGCTTCCTGCTTTCGGTTGGGACTGGAAATGGAAGCTCCGCGCGCTGCCAGGAAGTCTCCTCTCGTGGTTTTACTGGTCAGGGCTAATTTAGGAAGTGCTGGAAATCTTGTAGAAACCCCTAGGGAAATTTTTACCTTGCTTCCCTGCATAAAATGTTCCACGCAGTTACAAAACCTCAGAGCTGACATATGGGGTCCCTGCTAGCTGGTCTGGGGGTTAACCTTGTATCTGCTCCCAATGCAGGTCTGTGGGACAGACTTGAGGGACCAAGAGAGGTGTAGTGGGGTGTCGGTCAGCCGGGGTCAATGCTGGCTGCAGAAGGATGGTCTGCTTCTCTCCCCAGAAGAGCTTGGGGCTCATCGGGGGTGGCTCAACGACCCCTAATCCCAGCTGTTGAGAGAGAGTAGGCCCGTAATCAAACCCATTGTGTGCCCCAGACTGTTTACCACAACGGCCTTCCTCTGGGTGACAGGCCGGATGCAGCAGTCCTTCCTTCGTCCTTGGTCTAAGGAGAGAACTCCGTGGTGGAGCACATGCCTAGCACTCGGGAACCCCCTTCACCCAAAGCCTACAGAAACAAAAACCGTGGTGATTCATCTCTTGAAGGAGGTTCGAGGTCTTGTCATGATGGCGTGACATCCATGCCTCAGGCGTCCTGAGACTCCCTCCTCACACCCACACCTCTAGTCCCGGGGCTCAGGGCTCCCCTGCTCCTTCTCACCCACTCCGTCCACAGGGTCCTGCCACTCTGCACCCACCAGGTCCTGTCACAAGTCACCACTTCCCCGCTGGCTCCCTGAATGGCTTGTTTCTCCTCCAGGAAACCATGTGAGTGGAAAGCTGGCTGGGAGGACACACCTGGGAACTCCTCAGTGACACAGAGGAGCTGGGGACACAAGGAGGAGGACACAGGCTCTGGGCAGGTCAGAAGGGAAGGAGAGGTATGAACTTGTGTCTGAAGCTGAGTGGCCTAGAGATGAAAGTGCCTGGCGGGCCCTGGAGACTGAGGAATGGAGCGAGTGGAAGGTCCCCTGGCTTAAGGACACTCTTGGGGTGGGACTGAGGCCGGCACCAGACTGGACAGGTACAGGGGATCAAACCAGTGAGGCTTATGTCCTCATCACATTCCTCCAGGAGACAAAGAACAAGACAGCAAATGGATTCCGCTGTGCATTCAAGTTTAAAGTTAACCTTTCTCTCTTGGCTTAGTAACTACCCTTATGTGGTTGCCCTGCCTGAATTCCCGCCTCACGGAGCAGGTGAGGAGGAGCCATCATCTTCACACTCAGCAGCTACTGTGCAAGGTGCCTCACAAGGAAGGTCTGGGAGGGGGGGACTCACCCTTTCACCCTGGAAGATGAGACCCTGCAGACGAAGTGTCACAGGAAGGAAGCAATATTTTTGTCCATTTCAGTGGCGCTCATACCATAAGGGTGGAAGCTGGAGAGATAAAATCCTAGTTTGTGTTTTTTCTCCTTAAAATCAATTTTAAGAACCAAGAGCTATGTGTCCCTTGGAAGATTAACTTAATTCAATTTCTTTGAAGAATTAAAAAGGGAAAATCTTCTAATAACTCTAGTGTTACTCTTTATCACCAAGGTAGAAGCCCAACACGGGCTCGAGGGTTTTTTATTCTGTGTTTCAAACACATTTTTAGCAGCTTGTAAATTGTCAGTCATGGTTTTCAATTTACATATCCAGTAGCATTTGGAAGTGGAAGAGCTAGAATCAAAGCAATGCTTTCCCCTGGAAAGGCAGGTATCGAGCCTGCCGGTATCTCTAGTGTTAGTCATGGCACTGGCTTTGATGGTCAACTTCACACTGTCACACTGTGAAGGGTGACTTGCCCAGGCTGACAGATAGAAGGCCGCTGAATCAGAGAGAGCGTCTGATCCAGTGTCTCGCACACGCACACACAATGCAGACACAGGCACACCTCACAGTGTTGTTCCAACTCAGTGATAACTGTCCCTGATGCCCAGGTCGGTCCTGGGAGCTCCCTGGATCTTCCCAGTGGGAGGTGGGGGTGTCCTCTGGGTCCTTTCCAGCCTGGAAGTACTGTCCCTTATCCCATTGGGTCAGGAACGTAGGCTCCAGAGTGGTTTTCAGGGATGGTTCTGTTTCCAGAGGTCTAAGTCAGTCACAGGAATTCATTCTTCCTCTGCTCTTGGCGACAAATAGTCTGATGCATTTCCAGTAATTGCTTTAAACTAACAGTTGGTCATAGAGAGAGAGTGATAGAGAGAGCTTTGCTTTCTTTGAAGGAGAGCACGTCTCTACGGAGATGATAGCGACCACAAGACGTCATTTGCCCCCACCCTGGGCAGTGCAGGTAGGGAGGCCCTGAGGGGCGGGACCGACCCATACAGTGGTCCTGGATTCTGGAAGGGCAGGAGCTGCAGGGGTAAGGAAGAGGTGACGCGGAATGGGCAGTAGTCATGTTTTCCTTTGTGCCTCGAAGCCTCTCACGCTGGCCTGGCCTCGAGGGGAGTCTGAGGAGTGACCGTGCAGGGCTTGGGGTTCCCCGGGTCCTGCTGAGTGCAGTGTGAATGCCTGCAGTGAGCTGGGTGCTGACGGGAGATGATGCTGTGTCAGGGGGAGCTGAGGAAAGATCCCCCAGAGCAGCTGTGGTGTCAGGAAGAGGGGGCTGACCCCCTGATTGTTCGCAAGACTGGGAAAGGCTGGGGGCTGGAGGAGGACTGAAATAGATGCCGAGTGCTTAAGTAAAAATCTCAGAATTTAGTGTGGTGAAAGACACATTGCTGTTAACTTACCTCAAAATATTTCCCCTCCCTTTGAACACTCTTTCTTTCTTTCTTTCTTTCTTTCTTTCTTTCTTTCTTTCTTTCTTTCGTTCTTTCGAGGATAACACCAAGGAAAATAAAACAGAATAAAACCAATCAAAATAAACTAGTATAAGTGATACAGAACTTCAAAACCTTATGAAATCAGCAATAGCTACCATAATGTCTTTTGTTGTCTTCAAAATAGCTACAGATAGCTTCGGACATAGTGAAAATCAAACAGAACAGCATAGAATAGAAACAATAAAGACAAAACAAATGAATGCAATAAAGGACTTCAAAATAAGCTACTAGTAAATTCAGAATGGCTGCCATGATCTATCTTGCTACCTTTTAAATAGTTGCTCATGCCATCAGATTTAACATAGCCAAACAAAACACAGGACAATAAAACTCTACCCAAGAAAACAATGGAAACAATATGGTTTCCAGGTGGGGATCACTTCCTGGTGGGGCCTGGTCCTCTCCCCTCCAGTCCGTGGCTGGCGGCTGACCCCAGGAGAGAGGCTTGGGTGTGGCTGTCCCCACTCTGGCAGTGGCTGATTGTGGTGCTGGTTTCCGTCTTGCTGCTACTTTCTGAAGCAGCTGTGGACTCCCCTTTCCTGAGTGTCTTTATGAGGCATGATCAAAAATGAGGTGAATGCTGCTCCTGAGCGTCAACTATTGGAAAGACAGTTCATGAAAACAGTGCTGTGTTCTTGTCCACCTCCGTCACTGGAGCCAGTGCGGTGTGACTCGGGCTCTTCCCAAAACCAAAATGAAAACTTCTTCCTGAAAGAGAGAAGGTTTGAATCAGTTGAGGAAACCAAGGCAGCCACAGCAGCGCAGATAAAGTGCCTCCCAGAGGACAGGGCTCCAGGGCTGCTCCGGGAAGTGGCCTGCAAGGTGTGCTGAGCGCCTTCAAAGCAAGAGGGAGAATTCTGGGAGGGGACCCAGGCCAAGAGGCTGCTTTTGTAATGATTTTCTTATTTCACCATACACTGCTATCCAATGGCAGATTTTTGTGAACTTCTAGAGGAAATTTGGAGCATCCTATGCCAGACTCCGGGGTGTTCCAAGCCGGAAGGTTCTTCACGTACGATGCTGGTGGAGAAGCGCGTTTTGTGCAGGTCAAGGTGAACCGCGAAGCAGAGCCCTGAGCTGGGGCAGAGAGCAGAGCACGCGTGGACATCAGGGAGTGAGAGGAGTCGCCCAGAGGGCGGCAGGCACCGGGGAGAGTGTCCCACACATTTCCACGTTCACTCCACGGCCTCGGCAAGCAGAGTGTCCACTCCACGGCCTCGGCAAGCAGAGTGTCCACTCCACGGCCTTGGCAAGCAGACATTCACACCAGAGAGAGCCTGAGTGTTCACTCCTGGAAGGACAGATCCTTAGCGTCAGCTCAGCATAGCTCTCAGGTCTAGAAGGCGGTTTTGGGTGAGATTTGCTTTGACCTGTGCACACTTGGGGTAAAGCGGCTGTGCCAAGCCTCGTCCTATCCACTGAAGGCCCTAAGAGAAAGACCGAGGCGCCCAGCATGAGGAGTCAGCTCACCCAGCTCACCAGCTGCAGCATCACACTGCCCAGGGGCTCCAGACTGGGTGCCTGGCCTCTGACGCTCTCTGGTCTCACCCTGGTGCATGTGCTGGAAGCTCCCATCTATTTGTGTTTGGTTTCTCCTCTGCTTCTGCACAGGGCCCCTGCAGGTCCAGCCCAGGCCAGCCCCGTGTGTTAAGGAGAATGACTGGGTGGGGGAGGCAAAGGCCCAGGCCAGAAACTAGGACACAGGCTTCAGACACGGGAGCCACCATGGTCACGAGCCTGAGGCAGTTGGTGGTCGCCCAGGAGGAGGTAGTTGCAATAAAATGAAGTTGACCATGCAGGCCCTGATCCTGGTCTCTTCTCATGTCCTTGTGAGAAGAGATCAGGGCACAGATAAGCACCAGGCCTGATCAAATATGTGGTGGATGTTTACATTTTAAAAGTTTACTACAGTAAAAGGCACATTGCCATGGATCCCCCCAAAATCCTCCTCTTGCCTCCAACATGTTTATCTCATCATTCTTGCTACTTTTGGAAGCAGCTCTGGAGTCCTCTTTCTTGAATGTCTTCATCAAATTTGATCAGAAATATGGTGAACGTTGCAACCAAACACCACCCACCAGAAAGGCAGCCTCATAAAAACTTTTATGACATGACACTGTGTCCTCATCCACTTTATTCACTGGCTCTGGCACCATGTGACTTCTGGCTCTTCCCCAAAGCCACAGTGATGGTGAGAGAGAAACATTCTGAATCCAATCAGGACATCGAGGCAGCCAGGACAGTGAAACTGAAGACCCTCAGGAAAGAGGGCTCCAGAGCTGCTGCAGGAACTGGCAAGGAGGGGGGACCAGTGTGTTCCTAGTGGAGGGATGCGTGGCCATGTGTCTTTCACTGCAGTGAAAAAATGTAAATTTAAATGTTCACCACGGTTTTCAATCACACCTCCAAGAAGACCATGCAGGGGCACAGAAAGCAGATGAGATCCCCGTGCCGTGAAGAGGCCCCCAGGGGTGTCACCAGGGTCTGTACCGAGAAGATCAAGGTCTATGTGCTGCCGCCAAGTCGGTCCATGGGGGCCCCTGGCAAACCAGGGTACATAGCCACAGAAACTTCCCTTACCTTCCCCTCCTCTCTGGTTTTTTGCTCAGGCCTGGACATCAGTGCACCAGTGTCTTAGGATCTTATGTCTTTAAAGAAAAAAAACAATCCCCCTTGGTCCTGGCCCAGTTTTCTCTTGGTGGACACCATGAAGCCCTTGCTGGCGTGGCCTCTGGTCACCAGCAGAGCTGGCAGCACTGTGTACCTGAGCCTCCACTGGGTTGCCCAGCACTCACGGGCTCATGGCAGGGCCTTGAAGACGCCCCCCATCCAAAGGTCGCGCTATGCTCCTGTCTAATTGCACCTCTTCCCAGCACTCATGCCATTGTTTCCCCCCAGTACTGGGGATTGAACCCAGGACCCCTGCACTGAGTTACACACTCCAGCCCTAGTTTATTTTTTATTGTAACACAGGGTCTCACTGAATCTCTAAGTTCCCTGGGCTTGGCTTAAGCTGGTGATCCTCCTGCCTCAGTCTTTCAGAGTTCTGCAGTTAAAGGCCTGTACCACCAAGCCCAGACTACTGTTTTCTTCTTAAAATTATATTCTCCCAGGCCCCTGTGGTCTGTTACCCCACAGTTTTGCTCCTAGTTCCCTTCCCAGTCTCTCCTGCTGATGTTGACGTTTTGCAGAACACTGGGGCTCTGATCTTGGTCTGCTTTCTTCCTTACCCTGCACCTTGCCTGGAACCTTGGATCCGGAGGTCCCCTTTGTGTTTGTGACTCGGTTCCGTTTCTCTCCCAGAAAACACTGACTCCACAGCTTCAGCCCGCAGGCGTCTCTGTGCGGCGGTCTCGTGGGGTTTCCCACCAGGCGGCAGCCGGAGAGCTCCCAGACCCTCCAGCTGGAAGGACAGGCCCAGACAGGTGTGCGGGAGCCTCCTCCGCCTCCTCCTCCGCCGCCTCCTCCTCCTCCTCCTCCTCCTCCTCCTCCCTACAAATCTGCAGCTTGGTGAAATACAGTTCAATGCTACAACGCGCGCACATTTGAACTGTAGGATTTGATGTTTTAGAATCCTCCACAGGGCTGTGCCGCCATCCCTGCACCGAGGCGTTTCCTCCAGTGCTTGTCTCCTCCTCTGTGCCCGCGCTCTGTCTGCGCTGCGCTGTGTGATACATGGAATCCTGCTCAGCAACATCTGCGTCTGGCTCTTTCAGTCACTCCGATGATTTTGAGGCTCATCTGTGCTTCGGCAGGTGTCAGTACTATATTCCTTTTCCTGCCGCATAATACTCCTCTGCACTGACACACCAAATTTTCCTTATCTGCTCATCAGTTGATCGACAGTAGCCATTGTGAAAAGCGCTCCCATGAGGCCTCCTGGAGGAGACTTTGTGGACTCTGAGTTTTCATTTCTCTGGGCTTTGTGCCTCTGAGTGCAATTTTGGGGTCAGGTGGCAACTCTGGTCTTGGTCACTTGGGGAACAGCCTGACTACTGTCCCCAGTGGCTTTTCCACCTCACGTGAGGTTCCAACTTCTCTTCTTGCTGCCGCACAGCTGCGCCTGAGTTACGGGAAGATTTTTCTAGACAACCATCACCTACCCAGCCAGGCTCCTTCACCCCTCAGATTGAGTCATTTTGCTGCTGCTCTGAAGGCTACGGAAAGTTGTGCCCTGTACCCCAAACTGACTTCATCTCACACAGCACATGCATTTGGAGTCTTCTGACATTAGGGGTTGTGTGGTGCAGAATCCACTCAGGGGACCCACATGGGTTGTCCGTGGGGTCTGGAACCTGAGTGGTGTTGTGTGGGGGGAAGGGTTGCAATGGCTGTGGGGGAAGGGGGACGAGAGCTTGTTCTTGGGGAGCAGAGAGCATGAGACCTCCCCAAAGCAGGGACAGAGCAGTTTTACAGAGCACAGACACTCTGCATTCCCTGTTCCTGAGACTGGGGCTGCCCGCCCACAAGACGGGCACTCCACGGCCGTATTACCATGGACATTTCAACGAGGGAACATTCAGATGTCTGTACCCACCCTGTGTCCCCCAGCCCGGCCCCTAGATCTCACCTCAGTACCCATCGTCCCTGTCAGCACCCACCTGCTCCCTGTCCCATCCTGCACCCCGTGTCCCAGCCTGACTCTGTGGGTGACCTGCATCCATCCAGCAGTTGACGAGCGTGGTCTCCCAGGCCTGGGCTTCCACAACTGCATGGAACCATCCCACGCTCGCGGTGAACGCAGAGTGTACACCTCAAAGTGCTGCACTTCAGGTCAGCACCTGGAGGGAACTGAATGAATCGCTGAGCTGATGGAGAGCAAGGGCTGGGGATGCGCTTTGTGGGGGACAGGGTGACAGTGCTCAGAGGTTCAAGGACCAAAGACCAGGGTGGGGGACCTCAGCCTCACTCCTTTATATCCAGAACATTATGTGGAGGGCAGGTGAGGTGCAGAGATAGAACTGACCGGACCTGGAAGGGGAAGCCATTCTGCCAGTGGGTTGGCAGATGTTAAACACTGTTTAACCCCTTCACTTACTTATTTCCACTACAACTTGTGAGGCAAATATTCACCTTGGAATTAAGGTAATTTGGTAATTAAGGGTCATTGAGGCAAAATAGTGCAGAAGGGCATGGAGTAGCTTCCCCTTATCTCTGCTTTCACTTTTCAAAGACTCAGTTACCCTTGGTTAACAATGGCTCAAAAATATTAGGTGGGGCAAATTGTTCATGTCTGAAATTGCCCATGGTGGTGAGCAATATGATGAATTCCCATGCAGTCCCACTCTGTCCTGTCCGGGATGCAAATCACCTCTCTGTCCAATGCATCCTCCCTGTATATGGTACCCACCCATCAGTCACTCAGTAGCAACCTAAGTTATCAGATCAGCCGCTGTGATGTCTCAGTGCCCTACTCAAACGACTTATTTTCCTTAGCAGTGACCCCAAAGCACAGGAATAGCAATGCTAGAAATTCAGCTATGCCAGGGAGAAGCCTTGGAACACTTCCCTTAGATGAAAAGGTGAAACTTCTCTGCCTAATTTAGAAAGTGAAAATCACAGCAGGAGACTGCAGAGAGGGACAGTGAATGCAGATCTTCTACCCGTGACATCGTGGCCAGCTTCGTGCTTGCTCTCCCATGGCCAAGCTACTGGCGAGGCTGAAAATGGTGGGCAGAGCAGGGTGGATGAGCGGGAGCATCCTGACCATGGGGTCCATGACTGGGACACAACTGTGATCTCCATCAGGCCAGACTTACTGCGGAACGGCTGGGCGAGGAATGGCTGCTGGGCAGAGAGCGAGTGGTGGCTCCACTGGTCCATCAGATGTACCCTCTGCCCACAGGAGGCTGTAAGTTGGACCCCTCAGGTCAGTAGGCTCAGAAGGAAACGCAGGCCTTCCTGCTAGTAAGAGAAGGTACTCAGATAACAAAGGTGAAAATGTGCAATTTGTAACCCATGTTGTTAAAACAGGTCACATGCAAATATTTATGGAAGCATTTTTTACTCTGATAGGTAAGAAGTTTGCTTTTTCAAGCACAACCAGTGGACCAATGGCATTCACGACCTATGGAGAGATGGAAAGGGAAGATTCCTCAGTTTTTACATTGGGTGAAGATGTTCTCTGTGCCCCATAAGTGTCAAGCCAGGGATAAATAATACGCTTTCTCTATGGCTGCATCTCTTCTAAGAGCCAGTGGGAGGGTGGAGATGAGAAATCAAATTCCTACTTTTCCTCGCATCTCTGAGCTCCTGCGCAGCCGTGTGAATCCAGCCTGGCTCCAGGGCTTTGTCCCGAGCCTGCTCCACTCTCCCTGGAACAGCTGTGACCTTTTCTTCTCTCAGCAGAGGGGAGGGGAAAATCTGAAATTCAGTCCCCACATTGACGATCACAGATTTGATTGTCTGAAATCTAAGCAAAACAGCGTTGCTTACCCCTGCACAGCCGATCACACTGAAAAGACGAGTGAAGCTCAATGAGACGAGAAGCAAGACTCTCCTCTCCTCACATTACCGACTGCTGGGAAATAGTTTGTCAAATTGTATTTACGGCGAGACAGGTTCAAACAGCAGCTCAGAGTTACCCACCTGGAACTACACTGGAAATGGAAAACGTCAGGACCAAGAGAATAATAAAGGGTCAATTAAGGCTCCAGGGAAGATAGGAGAAAAGACAGAAGCAGAAAGAATGTATGAAAAAACAGATTTTTTTTTTACTACTCTTTTAAAATATCAAAGGGAAAAGAATGCAGAGAAAGAAGGCAGCCCCAGCAATACATGCAGAAATTAAACTCAGGATGCGAAAGGTGACAAATTAGTAATATTCCTCATCAGCATCCTCGGCATGGTAGGCATATTTTATTGAGTGGTGATAACTTAATAACACAAATCATTATCTTTTTAGATCGTGTTTGCTAAGTGATGCCCCCACCAATGGCAGAACTGGGACTTGGGTCTGTATTTTCTAACCCCTAAGGCTGTCATTTCTGTTACACCACTGCTGCTTGTGCAGAGATAAGGATAGAGACACATTGGCTTAAGTGCTGGCCCAGAATCCCGGACCTATGAAGCCCTGGGAAACCAGAAGGACCTGGGGAAGGGACTGCCGTTTTGGAGCCAGCCCAGATCCCTGGCAGCACGTAAGACTGGGAGACCAGGCTCCAGGGCAGGAAAGGTTCCCAAAGACAGCAACAGCCAATGGAAAAGAGCCACTACGGGAGGGGAAGCCACCAATGGGTGCAGGCTCCATCATTCAAGTCATCGAGCAGCAGTGGAACGCTTCACACCTGCCCACAGGGGCCACGGGGCGGGTGAGGGGTGGTGCATTTGCCTCTGGCTCCTGTCCTCTGATACCCTCTGGGCATTTATAGCACGCTGTCCTCCTATTGATGAGTTGGTACAGGTAGGTGCCGTCCTCGGCTGAGAAGAGCTGGGGCAGAAGGACAGGGACACTTGGTGTAATGGAAACGGGTGGGGTGGAGCCAAAGGCAGCAGGGGTAGGAGAGCAGGGACCCCGAGTGTCAGGGACCCCTGCCTCTAGCGAAATGCAGCCTTTTCATTCTCCACCGAAAGGGCCACCGCAAGGTAGGGGAGAGCAGCAGGCAGACCTGCCTCTGCCCTCATGTGGTTCCCTGCCTCAGTCTCTGTGACACAGTGACAGCAGACAGGAGAACGAGAGAAGAGATAGACAGAGATAGGCACTGTGGGGAGCAGAGTGAATTCCCCACAACCTGTGGGATTTCAGAGAGCAAAGGGGAGGCCGGATGTAAGCCACACAGGGGAGAGGAAATGGATTTTTCCGAAAGAGGAGTTGGCTCTCAGAAGAACAGATGAGAGTCTCTGCTTTTAGTTTTTTTTTCAAGCAGTTTCATCTCAACATAAACAATGTAGGACCTTGGCATAGTTCAAGGTGGTACTTCCAGAGATACAGCCTTAGGACTCTCCTCCCGGATGGTGGTGATTCCTCTAAGCACAGCAAATGCAGCTGAGATTGCTCACAATCCCAAGGGTCTTTTCCAAGCCAGGCCAGTAACACCTGTGGTGCTCGTGCAGGGGCGCACAGTTTGCAGTGCTGGATCACGCTGCGTTAGGCTTCACGGGTTACACACATCATCGCACTGGACCTCACAGAACGCCAGGGGCGACTCAGGATCTCAAACCTCATGCTTCCGAGGAGGAAACTGAGGCCCCCAAAAAGGACACAACTTTTGAATAAGCCAACATAGATGCAGATTTAGATTTAGATAATTTAGATTTAGACTTCGATATCTCAATTTTAGATACCACACCACATTTTGCTAATCAGCTCCTGTTCTCCTGTCTGGGTGCCTGTTACATGTCACACGCACGTACAGCGCCAGCAGCCCTGCCCACATGAGAATCACTGTGTTGCTTTAGAATAAATAATCCCAAGGCCGGGAGAGGTTTAGTATCATCCTTAGCCAGTGAGTCCTGCTGTAAAGCAAAGGTGAGGTCACCTGACCTTTGGGGAGAGTGAGCAATAGAAGGCACTGTGGGAAATTAAACCTCACCCCAAGAGGAAGTTATCTGTCCAAGTAACATAATAGAGCAAAGCCATCAGAAACCCCAGCAAGGGCTCTCCCCCAGTCTCCCAGTGCTGACTTCTGGGAGCATGAGAAGAGACAGGAAGTGCACTGTCTTGGGACTCCGGAATGGCACCAATCCCATGAATACAGGTTCCACCCTCATGGCCTGGCTGCCTCCCGAGGCCCCACCTTCCCACCTTGTATCCTCACACAGGGGATCAGGGTGTGACCATGTGAGAATGGGGGGCCCAAAGCCATACCATGCATGGCGCTTGGAAACTTCAGTGAATTAGAACACTTTTACTCTAACAGGTATGAATTGCTAGTTCATAATGGAAGCTTAATGGGACATAAATAGAACTCAGGAGATTGGTAAAACCAGCTCACTTGCCCCCAACAGTACTTGCACTTAGCAAGGAGGTAGACGTGGGCACAGAGACTAGGAAAGGGGTAGGTGGGCAGGCTGGGCCAGGGAGGACTGAAGATGGAATTCCACCTGTGACCTCAAGGCTGTGACCTCAAGGCTGGGGACAGGGTCCTCTAAAGATGGTAATCAAGTCTTCCTCCCTCCCTCCTTCCCTTTCCTCTCTCTCTCTCTCTCTCTCTCTCTCTCTCTCTCTCTCTCTCTCTTTCTCTCTCTCTGAATTCAAGGCCTCACACATACTAGGTCACCAGTGTATCTTTGAAAGTCTTTGGTCATTACAAGCCATTAAACAGCTCAACACAATTCCTTCCAGGAATTAAAAAAATTGTTTTCCCTCACAGTAGTCCGGAAAGACCTTGTTTGTTTCCCTCCTTGGGAATAATCATTCTCAAAATTACTCTACACTCACAATCAGGCAGCTGGCAGTCCTGTTTTTCTCCCAAGACAAGAGATTATGGAAGCAGATATGATTACTGTTATGAATCTTTACAATAGAATCAAAAACTTTTTTAAAAAACGCTCTTATTCAAAATCATGGCATTTGAATAATCTTAAAGCTACCAAACGGAATTTATTTAGGTTAGTTTAAAGGCTAATTGATATAATTTCAATTTCAAATTGAAAGACTACTTACAATGCACTGTCATTCATCTTAATGGGTGTTAATGTTGAAACATAATTGCGGCTCTGAATAAAAGCATCATTAACCCCGTTACTGCTGATCAATGTACAGAAATGTTCCACTGGAAACGCTTGTCCGGTAGGATTGGACTGTTAGTGCCGTCCAGTATCTCCGATCATGGGGATTTTTAGAAGAAGAGGAGGCATCGCCATGCCCAGCCATTTCGCCTTGGATATTGAGGGAGTGAGATGATACTGCAGTATGTAATTCACAGCCTGGAGTACACTACCTGTGCTCAGTGAGTAGCTCAGTGGGTAGTAGACTGTGATGTTTGCGGCTTCTCTCCACACGTTATTACCTTTATTTTCTTATCCCAAGCTTCTTGGGGATTCTCATCAGATGTGGATTCTATGTTAAGCTACAGGAAAAGTGTCTTGGCATTGATTTTGATCGTCCCGAGGCTGGCATGCCCCCTGCCTGCGGCAGGCACTCCCCCACCGTCTTAGTGCTATGGTAAATCCTTGTCGAACAGTTTCACACATGACACCGAGGTGCAAAGATGTTAAAGGAAAAGTCCCCGCTCTAGGTGAAGCGTCCGTTCAGTGGCTGATCCGAAATGTTACTTGCTGTGCTGGACACTGTCCTCGACTCTGTCACAGGTCACGTGGGAAGGTCTCCTGGGACAGAGGGTCATTTCTCCTTATGGTCAAAGTTCATGGAGCACCTGAGAGTTCCAGCAAAAAAAAGTGAATCCAGCCTGTGCGCTGTGTGACACAACCACTGCCCCTTTTCAGTTCCCTTTGCCTCAGGCGCCAACCGCTGATGGAACCAAAGCCCCCCGCGGCGACCATTTCCTGAGCAGGCTGTCCCCGGTGCTTCCTCATAGCTGTTGAACCCCACCAACCCCGCCTCTGCCAGCTCTGTGGGCAAAGGTCTGCCGTACCCCCGTGCACTGGCACTGGAGGCCCCTCCTCTCCAGGAGGATGTGCTCGGAGGGCTTGATGCAGGCAAAGACCTCCATGGACGTGTGGCTAGCGCTGTCCCCCTGCACCTTACAGCTCACCCAGCTGCGTGGAGCCCCGGGGGCCTAGGGGCCTCCATGGGCTCAGCTTGGCTTCACTTGGCATTTCGTCAACTCTGATTGAGAGGGTGTTCACTGCCTGGACCCTGAGCTCTGGACGGACACCATGGAAGGAATTGCATTCTCTCCCGAAGACTGTGGTATAGCGTGGAAATTCAGGTATAACCAAAACAATAGTGCAAGGCAGGCGTGATATGACGCTTGCATTTGACAGGCACAATGGTCGTCTTCACGGTGAATTCCAGGAGGGTAGTACTTTTCCTACTGCATTTCATACGGGTGACCCTGCCATACAGAGAGGTGAGGTGTCCCCCGATCATGACCTGGCCCTTGGGTGATGAGGTGGGGTCTGCATCTCACCGCCTGTCTGCAGGCCACAAAACTCCCAGTGTGGATGGGCAGCAACACAGAGGTCCACAGCTGCCTGGTGAACCCAGAGGGCACTGCCCACAGGAGGTGGCCCTTGGCTGGCACCTCACAGCTTGAGCAAGAACCTGCCAAGCAGGCAGGGAGACAAGTGTTCCGGCTGAAGCGGCAGTGCACATCCTGCCTGGAAAGGCCGAGGCCATCGCGTGCTACGGGAACCACCTGTGACATTTGTCAAGTCAGATTTCTGGTGAGGCTGGGGCAGTGAGGCACCTGAGAAGGGAATGGCAGAACAGAACCGAGGCTGGTGCCCATCAGCAAGGACCCCAGGGTCACGCAGAGCCCAGAGATCTGGTCCTGTGGGTGATGGGGAGCCATCCAGGAAGGTACACCTCCTAGCTGAGCTGCAGGGGCGGACGGAAGGTAGGAAGGGGCCATCGTGTGAGACCCAGCACACAGCTCCTGCAGTGGGCCTGGCAGGGCCCAGTGAGGACCCACTCTGTAAAGGACCCATCCTTTAACATCTCCCTGATAATGGGACTTGGGTAAGAGACACCATTTTTACTTTAATTTTAAAGAGGAAAAAATAACAATAAAACAGTTTCAAAACAGGTTAGTAGGAGAGTTACAATAATTAATACACTGCCTATTTTTATTTTCATAGTAGTTATTCAGAGTACAAAATACAGGCCTGATAGCTTTCCCAGCAATATTAACACAAACCTTTCTTTTCAATGAACTAAGAAACTAGCTATATAACTCTCTTAACCTTCTTGTATATACATGCTTTAAATTCTCTTGGGAAAATACCCAGAAAGGAAATAGCTGAGTCCAGTGGAACCTCTAGTCCTAGTTTTTTGAGGACTCTCTGTACCCTGATTTCCACAGTGGTTGCACCAGTCTGCACTCCCACCAGGAGTCTTCTGTCTCGTGTTCCGAAGTTGGCTGTACACCTCTAGCAGGGCTGAAGGTTGCGAGCGGTGAGATGCACCAGGTCAAGGTTGCTCCCGGAATGTGCTCCAGCCCTTGGTTCTAGACAGCATTTGCATGGGCTTCAGATCTTTAAAGGAAAACAGTTGTCTACTTTTTTTTATAAGTGAAAAATATTACAATCGATTGGATGTAGCTATCCATGGTTGCAAACACAAAGAAACTTCAAGAGTGACCTCCCCATGGTTTGCACGCAAGTTCGCCTATAGTGTGGAATAAATATGGGGCACCAGGTGCAAGTATCAGCAGAAGTGAATACATACACAGGAGTCACACGGCCCCGGCCTCAGAGAGGCCCTGACGCACACCAGGGTGTGCTTTGGGGCAAAATGGGTTTAATTCTTTGAATCTCTCTTTCTTTAGAAATTTCTGCAAATATATCTTTTCCCTCTTCAGACTGTGTCTGTTCCCTACCTCTTCAGGATCTGCCCCAGTGAGCGTGAGGCCTTGAGAAGTTCCCCAGGCTGAAGGATGAGCAACTGAGGTGGGAATCCCGGAGCAATTCCTGGAGTATGGGAATCATTCATTCATTCCCTCATTCCCACCTGGTTTTCCTGCACCTTCTCTAAGCCCGAGGCTGAGCCAGAGTGGTGCATGGAACCCAATCAATGGGCCTCGTGACCTCGGGAACTTGCATTCGTAGAGGTGGCCATTGGCACATCAATGGGCTTGGAGGCAGAAGTGTTGTCACATAGGTGGCAGGGATGATCTCTGGTTATCACCTGAGCTCCAGAAGTCCTAAAACCTTGCACTGGAATCCGAGACTTCAAGCAGGTTTCTGTATCTTCAGATGCCTCAGTTACAAACAGTCAACAGATTCGCCGTGTTTCAGGAGGTGCCAGGCGGGGCCGGGGAGGCCAGCTTGGGCGCCAGGTGTGATTCTTCCTCCAGCACGCCAGCCTCTGGTGCACCTGTGAGACACAGTGGGAGCTGCGCGTGGCGCTCCGAGGCTGCGTGTGAACTCTCCAGCTCCTCCTGCCCCACCTGCGTATCTCTGCCATCACCACTCCTAGCAGCTGCACGGAGGATGAGTCATGGTGGGTTCAGGTCAGAAACTGTTGTCTGACTCCGTTCAGATCCTATGCTGATCCCTAAGGTGAGGCTGTGATGGAAATAGCGGGTGGAGGTTTAAATAAGAGAGTTTATCATGGGAGAGGACATACCGCTATTAACTCCACTTAGAGTCCTCCCACCCCGCCCCGCCCTGATTTGGATGCACTTGCCGCCATCCTTCTGGCACTTTCTGAAGCGGCACTAGACGTTCTCTGTCCTGCGTGTCTTTACGAGTTGGGGTCGGAAACACAGGGAATGCTTGTGCTGCTGCCCCGTGCCAGTCAGCAGAAAGGCAGGTTCCCCAAAACATCAATGTGCCCTTATCTGCCCATGTTCACCACATCTGGCACCGTATGGCTTCCGGCTCTTTCCTGAAGTCAAAATGATCATGAAAGGTAAACTTTTGAATCAGTTCAGGGCACTGAGGCAGCCAGGGTGGTGCAGCTAAAGACCCTCATGAAAGAGCATTTCCAGAACGGCTGCAGAAGGTGGGGAGAATGATGGGATCAGTGTGTTTGAAGTGAGAGGGATTCGTGGCAAGGTGTCTTTTACTATGATTATTTTTTACAAATCAGACATTAGCCATATATTTTTAAAAATCATATCTCATGTATAGCCAAGCTTTTCAGACAATTAGGGAACTTGGTGGTGCAGCTGAGGCTTGGGCTGTGCTCCAGCAATTCGATGGTTAACCTGAAGTGCACCAGTGCTGTGCATTTCCATGGGAGCAGAAGTGAGGAGCCCATGCTGGAAAGAGCCTGCCTGCTGGAAAGAGGAAGCTGGGGCTTGAGCTCCTGTGGTCAGGTTGGGGAGGCCACAGCAGGAGGCTGGGGAAGAGCAGCCAGGATCAGAGGGATCCCACCATGCTGTGTGCACCATGAAAATGAGAGCGATTAGGGAGACTGAATGCTTTAAATGAGAGCGATTAGGGAGACTGAATGCTTTAGTGTGGATTTGTGGATCTACACATCTCCCTACAGACAAGCATCTGTCAGGGACAGAGATTTACCCAGCATCTCTAACACCTCCAACACCCTCCCTGCAGGTTCTGCAGTGTCCTCTGCGTGGGGCAGGTGTCCGTAATGCCTGCAGATAACCACAGACTGACTGGTGAAATGATCAGATGCATCACCAGATCTTGACTAACAGTGACTAAAGGAAGCAACATCAGTGGCCGTGGTGGATTTTCACAAGGCAGAGATGGACCTAGGCACGGAGAGGGGACTGGTTCTCTCAGAGCATGGACTGACCAGTAGATAAGAATGAGGGTGTCTATGTCAGCATCCTGGGTTCAAATGCCAGCTCAGCCACTTGCTGACTGAGTCCCTGGGCATGTAACCCAACCTCTGTACACTTCAGTTTCCTCTGAGGGAAAGTGCAGTGCTAATAGCATTGTCTATGCACATGTGTGTCCTTATCTGTCAAGTCTGAACAGGAATCTCCACTTGCAGAATGGCTGTCGGAGACAAACGGGACAAAGTGGGTGGTGCCACAAAGTCTCTGCCCATGCTCACCTCTGGACTTTCTTAGATCTAGACCTTCTATCTCACTGGCACCCTTCCTTCATTTTTCTGTGCCACTTAAAAATGAAGACCCATCACTGCAAGGGTATCCCTAAATCGAATTATGTCCAAGATGTTAAATCCCGGAACAGGTACCCTGGACCGAGGATGCCTAGGAGGGCAGATGGGCCCAAGCTTGTGCGGTGCCATGGCTTCACTTTGTGTTTTGAGTGGTGCTGGTTCTCCCTGGGCATGGGTACCTCTGGGTGGCAGGGGTTCCAACAGTCCTGACACACTCACTTCACGAGGATTCCAAGCGTCTGATGGAAGTTGGCAAGGCTCACAGACACCCGGGGAGGGGGAGGCTGACAGGTGGCCCGCGACCACCACAGCCTCAGCTTCCGCAGCGGAGGGATGGGGAATTCTAAATGAGGACCCTTGGGCAATCCCCCAGCTCTTACCCAAACGGTCATGGGGCCGTTTGGCCATGGGCACAGGACAGTGCTGGCTTCTCCTGAAAGGAAATGTGACCAGGGAGAGGCACAGGATAAAGGGAACTTCTGGGCTGGCTGTGTCCAGAAATTTCCTGTTGAGTGTTTCACTTCACGTTTAGGAAAGGATTGAGGAACTCCTGGGAATCCAGTTCACAAAGGCTTAGAACGCAGTGGAAACTGCTGCTCCCACATCTGGCCCTAGGGTCCTGGATGTCCAGCCGTGCGAGGGGCGCAGGAGACATGGGCTCCCTCTTCACTAGGTCCCCCAGCTTTCTGGCAGCCCTGGGAATATTCTTTGAATTGCTTTTCTCCACTCTAGGTTAAAAAAAAAAAAAACAGAAAACAGGAAAATGACGGAAGTGGTCTCACTTGGTGTGTATGGGTCTTTGCAGACCCAGCCAGAATAACCACCCCCACCAGCTCCCCAAATGTTTTCTGTTTCTTCTAACCTGCATACCAAGAATCTCGCCCCAGTCCAGACCAATGGGATTTTAAAAAGTAAAAAGCAAAACTGGCCGGACCAGTTAATATTATAGCTGAGCGGGGGCAGGAAAGGGATTGTCTTTCAAAGAGGACCTGGCCTCACCACTGCTCCCGAGATTTTAAAGAGCGGTTTTTGGAAACTCGAATTAGGGGGAAAGCGTGCGGGTATTTCTTTCCATTTCATGGATCCTTAACCCATATTTAATGCAGAGCCTGGGTCTGAGACACAGAAAGTGTGCTTGTAATTATTTCAAACAGTTAAAAGAGCTACTTAATGATGTTCGACATAAGTAATCATGTTAAATAGTAAAATTTAATTTCTTAAAAACTTAAATCCTCATATCTTCTGGAATGTATTGTACTGGAGGTTGTCTGGGTAAATTAAATTCTCTCCCGCACACTAAAGCATCAATTTCCTTATGGTAATTATCTGCTAGATTGGATCTGTCAGAGACCGGGAAGCAAGCCTGACATTATACCCTCTTTACAAAAAATGATTACAAAAAATTAAGACGAATGAGGAAAATTAAGGCTGTGGCTGGTAAGCCTCTATAAAGCTCTCAGGCCCCTTCTACATAAGATAGCATTGTAGCGAGGGGTAAGCTTTTAATGACTGGCGTACAATCAGCTGAACTCCATTAAAAGCGCGGCAGAAGTAACCGATGGCAGAGATAAGGGCCAGAAATGATTTTCCACCGAGTAGAAGCAATTTATTATACACAAAAACGCATTTCTAACGGAAGTGTCTGGATGGACGGGGAACTCGGCAAAGGTGACAGGATTTATTTCCTGGAAAGTTTGAAAGAAAAGGGTAATGCACACGCTTCAGCGTGAGCTCTGGCTTCATCTTTCAGGTCTGCAGGAGGGGGCTGGCGGAGAACCCGCCGGGGTCAGCCCAGCCTGCTGCAGGCCTGGGGTGCCCCTGTGCCCCGTCCCCCACCTGGATGCCGCAGAAGCTAATTTGAATAGATGCAGTCTTCATGTCAGTGCCGGGCTTCGGCTGCTGGCTACGAGGATCACAGCACGGTGAACCCGCTGCTGTTGCAGCCAGCTGGGTGTGAAAGCGCTTGGGAGTCTAATTTCGTGGCCATCAGGGCTGGCACGTTAGTGTAATTAACTCTCAGGGAAACAAAAAGCAAAATCCCCACGGAATCACGAGGAAAACTGCCGTGGCCCAGGCACAATTTAGGAATGAAAAGTGCTGCACTTCCGGGTCTGGTCACGACCTGTGTCCCACGCCTGGTGCCCCAGAAGCCCTGCCACTGCTACACCCCCACTGCCACATTTAGTGCCTGGAGCATCAGTTTTCAAGGCCTTTCTCCTCTTTGTGGGGACTGAGCCTCCTGGGTCAAACACCGCTCTGCAGAGATCTGCTCTCTCTCATGTTGCAGTTTCCTGATCTGTAAAATGGGACAGTTGATGGCATCCCAGCCACTGTGAGGGTTGCAGAGCCCTGACAAGTGCCATCTTGTCTACACTGACCTCCACTGAGTGGTGACAGCTGCATCCCTCCTGTCGTTCCTCCTCGAGCTCTCAAGAGCAGGGGATGTGTCTGGGCTTCCATTGAATTCCCAGCCACTCCTATAATGGCTGGAAGACAGTAGGTGCTTTGAAGGGCACATGCCTGCCATGCCAGCACGCCAGGAGCCCGAGGCAGGAGGATCCAGAGTTAGAGACTAGCCCCGGCATCTTAGCGACTTAGAGAGTCCCTGTCTCAAGAAAAAATAAATGGGTCAGCACAAAGGCCCTGAGCTCAATCCTCAGGACTGAAAAGTAAAAAAAGAAGGAAGGAAGAACAGGAATGCTTCAGTGGAAGGTAGCAGGATCGATTCTCACTGTCAGCCTCAGTTTCCCTGGGTGAGTGCAGTGGGTGACTGGTCGGTGCCCTGCCTGTGTCTTCAGCACGAGATGGGGTGACGTGGTGTCTGCAGACCGCTGGTGTGGGGACCTGCAGCCTGGGCTGAGCTCACACTAACACCTAGTGTTTGCTGTGGTGACCCGGAGCACAGGCTGCCCTTCTTGGTTGACGCTTGGTGGCCCTGATGACAGAGTGAGGCAGGCTCCGCTGATCCTGTGCTGACCTGGAGTCTCAGCCCTGGTCCTCCCGGTCTGCTGTTTCTGTCTGAGTCTCTCTCCCCGTCTGCATGAGCCCTGGGAGCTGGAGTCCGCTCTCCACGGACCCCAGCTCCACCCCTGCATGCAACTCCTCACACCCACATGCTCCACACCATACCCCCCATCATTCTTACGATTTTTAGCTTATTTTTGCTTGAAAATAATTGCCTGCTCCATCAGCTCTGTGTCAGTGGGCTCTACCTGCATAGACTCAACCAACTGCATATTGAAAATATTCCCAAAACACCACATCTCTACTGGACACATATACGCTTATTTTTTCCTTGTTATTATTCTCTAAACAGCACAGGGTGGTGGCTGTTTATCCAGCCTTTCCATTGTGCTTGGAGTTATAAGTAATTGAGGGAGGGACGATCGAAAGTACAGGAGGATGTGCATAGTTTATATGCAAGTACGACATCCTTTTCTCTAAGGACCAGGCATCCACCATTTTTATTATCCACTGGGGGTCCTGGAACCAATTGCCCTGGGCCCTGAGGGATGGCTGTGCATGGGTGTAGGCTGACGGATGAAATACACACATCCCGGGGTGCTCAACACATCCGTCTCATTCTTAAGGCAAAGCTCTTTACTGCGATTCGCTGATTCTCTCAGGGAAGATGAACTGCTTTCATTAGACTTTGTTTATATTTACATAAAAGTCCTGATGAGATGATGCCACCAGCTAATTGGATGTATCTCTGCTGTCCCAGGGAGTTAGCAGTTGAAGACACAGGGCATATTTTCTTTTCTCTGTTTATGCCTGCATTGGTCTGGAAGCTCAGCCTGGCATTACTGGTATCTGAGATCTGAGAGGACATAGTCTTACTTCTAGGTGACTACAAATATAAAATATGAACAAAGGGTGAAGCAAAATATTCATTTAGCTATGTAACTGAATGGTTCTTCTGTCCCTCTAAGCTCTGGGATCTCAGACAATCTATTGATGCCTTTCATCACTCTCCTTGTCCTGGGACACAGTATCTAAAATTGAGAAAAGTTTATCATGGCTCATGGGTTCGGTCCCTGTCAGCCAGCTCCAAGGTGGAAGGGCAGAGTGGAAGGGTGCAGCAGGGGAAAGCTGTTTATCTCATGGTGGACAGGAAGCAGAGAGAGAAGGGAGGAGCCAGAGGGGGAGGTTCACCCCACCCATCCTGTCCCCAGGACCCAGCTCTTCCCACCAGACCCCTCTCCCAACCGCACTTCAGCTATCTATGGCTCCATCACTGGATGTACCCACTGGTGAGCAGGGTGCCCATAATCCAGTCACTTTCCAAAGTCCCCACCTCTGATCACATGAGGCTTTAGGGGATGCTAGATCTAAACCGTAACACTGTCTTCTCTCTTCTTTCTTCCTTTTGCTGACCTTAATTATTTTTGATTGCATGAGTTTTGTTTTGAATGGTGGTAAAATACACATGCCATAAAACTGCATCACCTCCACCACTTGAAAGTGCTGAACACAGGCAGACAGCTGTGTGACCAGCACCTCCATCTAGCTCTAGAAATCTGTCATCTTCCTAAACTGAGACTTTGTGCTCATTCAACACTAATTCCTTGCTCCTCCCTAGAAGTATCTGTGATTTTTCTTGATACTTCATGTAAGGAGAAACGTGCAGAGCTTGTCCTTTCATATTTGACCCCCATCACTTAGCACGATGTCCACAAGCTTCTTGTTGTAGCATGAGTGAAGATTTTCCTCATCTCTAATGCTGACTTGTTTTACCCTTTTTTGCACCACTGCATTTGTTCACTTGTTTATCTGTCAATGGACACCGGGTTGCATTCACTGTTGTGATTTATATCTAGATGTATCACCAAATCCTCATGTGCTCAGAGATTGGGCTTTTGGAAGGTGATTGAATCGTATGTATGCTATACAGTTAAATGTGTTGTTAGGAGATGGAGTCTGGTCAGAAAGAGAAGTTCACTGTGGGTGTGACCTGGAAGAACTTCACTGTGGCCATGACCTGGAAACAGTTCACTATGAGGATGACCTGGAAGAAGTTCGCTGTGGGAATGACCTGGAAGAAGTTCACTGTGGGTGTGACCTGGAAGAACTTTACTGTGGGCATGACCTGGAAACAGTTCACTATGGTGTGAACTGGAAAAAGTTTACTATGGGCATGACCTGGAAACAGTTCACTATGGGTGTGAACTGGAAGAAGTTTACTATGGGCATGACCTGGAAGCAGTTCACTACAGGGATGACTTGGAATAAGTTCACTGAGGGCATGACCTAGAAGAAGTTCACTGTGGGTGTGACCTGGAAGAAGTACACTGTGGGCATGTGTCTCCCATCAAGGCTGGTTTCCTGCTCTCTGCTTCCTCGCCTCCATAACATGAGCAGTTTTTCCTCTGCTATGCCCCTCTGCCATGCTGTTTCTTCTTTGGAGCTGGCTCTCCAGGAACTGAAGCATGAGGCAAAAGAAATCCCTTCTCTTCTTCCTTCAAATGTTGGGGTATTGTGTCTCAGCAGTGAGAAAGTGATGAAGACATTCACCAGTTGGCTACTGTACATAAACCTACCATAAATACTTCTGTGAAATACCTCTTCAATACCCTGCTTTTTTTCTTTTGGGTATATACCCAGAAGTAGGACTGTTAGATTCTACATTTTATTTAAGGAATCACCTCAGTTTTCACATCAGCTAAACACTTTTACATTCTCACTATCAGTGCAAAAAGGTCCCAATTTCTCTACATCTGCAGCAATATTGTACTTTTGTACTTTTTCGAAAATACTGGGTGAGTAGTGACACCTCCTTGCATGTTTTACTTTTATTTCCTTAATGAATGGTTGTGCTTGTTTTTATGTGCTTTCAATCACCTGGACCGTTTGTCTTCTTTGGTGAAATGTCTGTTTGAATCCTTTTCCCATTTTAAACTGAGTTGTTTGCTGTTGAGTTATAGGAATGTGCTAGCCAGCTTTCTCTCACCATGACAAAATCCCTGAGATAAACAACTTTAAAGGGAGAAAGGTCACCTGGTATCAGAGGCTTCAGTCCATGGTCTCCTGGCTTCATCACACTGGGCAGAGATGAGGCTGATGGTCATCGTGGTGCAGAGAGTGGTGAAGCAAATGCTGCTCAATCCATAGTGGCCAGGAAGCAGACATAGGAGGAAGGGGGGGGGTACCAAATATTCCCTCAATTGCACGACCCCAGTGAGCTGCTCAGCCAGCGGTACCCTGCCTCCTAAGAAGGCTTGGAACTGTGCCCTCACCATCTGTTAATCCGTGAATGAAGTTGGAGCCTTTGAGCTCTCTTTGCTTCCCAACTGTCTCACCTCTGATCATGGTGGCTCTGGGGCCCAAGTTCCCAACGTATGAACCTTGGGAAACACATATCTGAACCACAGCAAGGAGTCACTTATATAATCTGCATACTAAAGCATCAGGAGATGCATTTCTACCTGAGAATAAGGTGAGTAAAACATGTCTGAAACAAACCAACTACTTCTGGGTCACTCCATTCTCTCCCTCTTTCCATCACCTAGTGATATTCCTGGGGCAGGAGTTTGGAATCTAAGGCTGCTAAGTTTGTGACCTGTACCCTGAGAAAGCTTGAAGTTCAAGGTGAGCATAATCTACAGTTCTACTCTGCACTGCATGTGCTGGGCATGAGCTCCTCACTGTGGTTCTGTCACCCAATAAATGAAAAACGGTCTACATAGATGCCCATCAACATACAGTGTGGTGTCTCTCTGTGAAGCCACTGTAGGCTGAAAGTATTGTGCTTTGAAACACATTGAGTCCCTGCAGACATTGGCCTGGCAACACAGAGCGCTGGGTGTTTCCTCCTGAGATCACACAGCTGACAGTGATCTGCTTCACACAGGAGGGTCTTCATGCAGTCACCAACCCAGGAAAATTTCAAGGACACTCTCCACTGTGTGTATGCAAGCTCCTTCCACACCATTGTACTATCAAGAAATTAAGTCAGAATGTCCCAAGTTGGGAACCATCTGCATACTGAACCATGATCACATTTATCTTTTGCTAAAGATTAAATGTTTATACATCACAATCAATATGTTAAAAAAAGTGTTAACATTTTAGGTGATAGTATTAAGAGGACAGGGATTTGGGATGTGAATGGGATTAGTGGCTTTGAGCAAGAGGCTTTGGAGAGCTCTTCTGTGCCTTCTATCACACAAGGATGCAGTGAGAAGGAGGTGTCAATGAGCCAGGCAGTGGGCCCTCAGCAGACTTCAACTCTGTTTGTATCTTGACTTTGGACTTCCTGACCTCCAGAACTGTGGGAATAAATTCCTGGTGTTTAGAATCCACCCACCTATGGTAATTTGTTATACCAGCCTGAATGAACACAGGTATTTCTAAACCCAATGAGCACGCAAAGGAGTTGGCATGATCCTTATAGGCAATGATTAGCTGACATGTTAGGAGTGTTCTTGTTATTGACAGTACCCTAGATGGGGCCAGAGAATGATTCGGATACCCCAGGGCAGCCTCTACTCCTGCAGTTCCTTAAAGGCCGTTGACAAAAGTTGTTCACTTCTGAGATCATTGTTAAACATATGTTATTAGATCAAGGGTTTTGGCCTAAGCAATTATAGACCTTTTACCTGTATTTTAATCACTTCATTGACCAAAACGATTTGATGGGTGGCCCCCCACACAAAGTATTTAATTACTCTCTAAGTAAAGGCAGAAGCAGAAAAGCATACATGGCTTCAGAATGTACTCAGGAAGGAGCTGTGATGTTCAGCAGAGATCTTAACCAGGACACAAAGCAAGGTAACAGGTTTCCAGCCAAGAACAGATAAAAGCAGTACTTTGGAGTTAAAGCGGCAGAATTCCCCACCCTCCTGGGGGCAGCTTGGAGCGCTGGGATTTACAGAACCCAGTAGCATGAAGAAAACAAAACAACAGTAGAAAATAGCTTCATATTGATGGAAGATGGAAAAACATAGTGCATTTTCCTGCCTGACAAGGATATGGAAAAGGGACCCTGGGACTCATAGTCTGAAACAGGAATCAAGTCTGATGTCACTATCAGAGGATGGCATGGTGGTGGAAGTGGACACATCACACCTTGATCAGTTTGTCCTCCTCCGTGACCAGCCATCTCTGCCACTCTCAGGAGGGCAAAGTCCAAGTCCTTTACTTTACTCTAAAATGGACTCAGCAACAGCAGGCTGGCTGCCGAGGCCTCGCCCTGCCACCCCAACTGGGAGGTCCCAGCCACACATCTCTGTCTCCTCCCTCTGCCGCTCTGGCCAGCTCCAACCTGGCGCGGTTGTTTCCCGTTCCATTCAAAAGCCTGTCCCAGTGTCTGTGCCTGTGGCCAGCACCAGAGCACTGTGTCCTGCAGATTTATCTGGAGGTGGAGAATGTGTGACGTTTCTCCAGGCGCAGCAGACATTTCACAGACGTCCACTAAGGCAATGAGAGATGGCAGTGGGTGATTTTGCAATTCCCCCCTCTTCTCTGCCGTCTTCAGAGCTCTATTAGACATGGTGCACGGTGCAAATGTATCTCTTAAATGTGAACCTCAATTTTCTTCTCTCAACCTCAGTTGATTTCCTAATATACGCTGGGTGATTTTTCTACACTTATGGGGCAGCTTTATAGGAGAAGCAGGGCAGGCATATAGATAAAAATTATGAAACAGTGACCAGAGAGCAATAGAAAGGAGGAGGAATGAGCCAGTAATTCCCCCGGGGACTGGGAAGGCTTCACCGTGTACCTGATGGCACCTCGGTCTGCAGGCTGAGGAGTACAGCAGAAAGGCCAGGGAGAGAGCTGACCTGAAAAGTGTGACAGGAAGTGTGACAAGGACAGCGGTGGGATCACAAGGTCCTGCTTGGAAGGACCAGGTGGGCCCTGCTAAGGGGCTGGGAACTGGCTGTCCAGGAACACAGGGGTCACTGAAACACTGTCCTTGGCAGCCTTCAGCCTTAGCGTGCATCGGATGCCTCCAATGCACCCAGCTCTTCTGCCCGTTCCCTTCCTCAGCACCCACCACAGCCCTGCGACTTCCCAAGGAGGACCCTGTGGCACTGAGGGCACAGAGCCCTTCCGCAAGCCTGAGAGCACACTGGGGTCAGTCCCAGCCAGGTGCTCTGCGATGGACTGGCCAGTGGATGTGGACAGGGGGTTCTGGGTCTCTGGGGGCTCCGGCTTCTGATAATGGCCTGGGGAAACTCTGGCTGTGTTCTCAGGGTGGATCCCCAGCTCCAGTGGTCCATCCTCCGGGATCTGGAAGTCTTAGGATGCTACAGATTCAGAGCAACAAAAATTGAGTATCAAAGTTAATGATTAGCAGAAAAATTAAGCCAAGACTAAGCAAATACTCTCCCCACTCCCGCCCCTGTGGTCGGGAGTTGAACCCTGGGCTCATGCACTGAGCTACATCCCTAGACTTTCTTTCATTTTATTTTGATTTATTTTTGAGTCTGGATACATTGCTAAGTTGGTTAGGCTGGACTTGAACCTGTGATCCTCCTGCCTCAGACTCCTAGAGTGCTAGGATTTCAGGCCCACCCCAAACAGTTCTTGCATCCCACATTCAGGGGTGAACGAGCACCCACTGTCAGCCCACTGAAGCCCAGGGCCCCTCCAGACTCAGACTGGCTCCTCTGCCTGCACCCCTGCCTCCCCTCCCCTTCCCTCCCCTCCAGCAGCCACTGCCCCTCTGGTAGGAAGTGGAGAACCTGGCCCAGAGGTGGGGCTGCAGGGGACAGAAGGGATGTGGCCAGGCAACTGAAGAGGGCTGAACAATGACTCCAGAGCCCAGAGTCCAGGCCCCAGAGAGCTGCCCAGACCCCAGAGAGCTTCCCAGCCCTGCTGGTTGGAAGCCCCGCCCCTGTGCTGATGAGATGCCTGGGCGAGTGCTGAGCGTGGCCTTAGATGGGGCACTGCCCTCGTGGTGGCCTCTGAGGAGCTTGGCCAGGGCACAGGGACCGCCTGGCCCAGAGCCCCTGCTGGGGCGCACTCCCCCGCTCTGTGTCACTGTTTACTTCAAAGCCACCCACTGGCCCTTGGGGGGTGAGAGCACGACCGACCGGTGTCCCTCATCCTCCTTGGGGCTTCTCAGGGCCCATGGCTCCTGCTGGCCCTTGCACATCCCATGTCCACGTCTGGCCTCACTTGAGAGAGGCCCGAGTCTTCTCCTGGCAGCCATGTAATACAGTAACTCGTGGAGAGACACAGGCCACTGGTTTCCTGCAATTTGCATCACCGTACTTTAACTGGTATTAAAGCTCAGCCTTTTGGTCCTCATGTTTCAGCCACATATTAATATTTCTGTGACCTTTAGTAGAAGGCAGTTGAGATACATGCTTTTTAATAGCAAAAGCAAAGAACTGATCACCTAACATGCATATTTCTGACCCTCATAGGATGAGCAAATTATGGGAGGTAAGTCACCATAATTTACACCTATACAGTCAAGAGAATTTGTAAAGTTCAAGTGTTTGGAGGAAGATATACGTACGTGCATTCCAGTGTTTTTCAGATATAGGTTTAGACACAGCTTTTGAAATGCTATAGCACCTTGTACACTCTTAAATTCCACATTATTATTATTATTATTGTTATTATTATTATTTGTGTTACTGGGGATCAAACCCAAAGGTACTCTACTACTATGCTTCTCCTGTCCTAGCCAATTTTGCCTTTTTTTTTTTGAGATAAGATCTCATTAAATGGCCCAGGCTGGGCTCCAAGTTGTGATCCTCCTGCCTCAGCCTCCCTCAGTGCTGGGATTACCAGCATGTGTCACCGTGCCATACTGCACAGTTCATTTGATTTTTAGAGCATTGCAGGCTTGGTCAGCAAGTGAAAGCTGAAGGGAAGAGAAGAGAAGGAAGCTGCCCATCCAGAGGGCACCGTGACCCCAGCACAGCAGAGAGCACCCCACCCCTTCCCTCACCTTGGTGCCTGGTTTTCCTCCCTGTTGACCCAAGCCTGGATTTGGTTTTGCGTTCATGAACCTCTTTCCCGGGGCACCGAGATAGCTGAGCGTGTTCTTCTACCCCGGTTCTTTTGAGAAGTGGCTACTCATTTCCCAGCCTCTTCTTTGACTGGACATTTATTGGGGAGGGCTTTAATTTTTTGAGTTTGTTATAGATTCTAGATCTTAGTCCTCTGCCTGAGGGATAGCTGGCAAACTTTTCCCCGTTTCGCAGGTTTCCTTTTTATTCTGTTGGTTGTTTCTCTTGCTGAGCAGAAGATTTCTAATTCGATATGATCCCATCTGTTGATTCTGGGTGTTACTTCCTCTGACTCCGATAGTTTTACCTGCTTCGTCTTCCTGTAAGTTGTGTTTGTTTTCATGTTTAATTCTCTGACCCAGTTTGATTCTGGTGTAGTGCAGAGTGAGATACGGATCTAGATTCAGTCCTCTGCGTGTGGAAAGCTGGTTTTTCCAGCTCCGTTTATTATAAAGAGGCCACCTTCCCACCAGTGTGTGCGCTCAACCCCTCTGTCAAAGATCAAATAGTTTAATGTGCTTGAGGTTGTTTCTGTCACAGGGCTGCAGGGCAAAAGGAATCCATTTGCACTATGGGTGGGAGGGTAAGCTAGTAAAACCACTATGGAGATTCCTCAAAGAACTAAGATAGAAATTCCATTTGGCCCAGTTTTTCTTCTAGCCATCTTCCCAAGGGAATTTTAAAAAATCATACTACAGTGATACAGAGATATCTGTGTTTATGGCAGCACAATTCATAACAGCTAAATCTCAGAAATGACTTTACATCCATCAACAGATGGATGGAGAAAGGAGTCATGTTTACACACAGTGGAGCACTCCTCTGCCCTAAGGACAGAAAAGCTTGAGTCATCTGTGGGAAAATGGATCCATCTAGGGCCATAATGTTATGGGAAATAAATCAGATACAGCTTAAATGTTGCATGGTTTCTCTTACAGAAGAAATCCAAATTGTGGATAAAGACCATAGTGTCAGATAAATAGCAGGAGGCACAGAGTTAGATCTTTCGCAAAGGAGGAAGGGGTCAAGGGAGGAAGGGAGGGGGAGAGAAAGGAACAGAAGGGATGAAGAAGGATGGGGCATGTGTTGCATTTGTGTGACACAAGGAGCATAAGCATTATGTGCCACAAACACATCCTAATAAAATCAGTCAGTCAATAAGTAAAAAAACCCAGATAATAATAACAGAAGTTTGGGTAGATTTTCCCAATGGAGACTCAGATGTTTCTCTAGCTTGCCTTTCTTCCTTCCAAAGTTCAATAAAAACACCTGCTAATTGCTAAAAAAAAAAAAAATAGTCCACCCGAGGATGTGTCTGGGTCACATGCAAACACTCATGCTGCACCACGGACCTGAGACGCTGCAGGCCTGGGTGCCTGTGGGTCCGGGAAACCACCTGCCCTGTACCCAGGCGTGGCTGCCCTCGCCTATTCTGCCCACTCAGCTGGGAATTGCTGACCGGCAGAGGTTCCTTTCAGCAGGATGCAGGTGACACAGTGTTCCTGTACATCACCTGGCTGTCCCCTACCACTTCATGCATCTGTCTGCTCTCTCTGGATTTCTGCTCTGCTCGGCATAGCTCCATCCTGCCCCTAAGTGGCTCATAGCTCAGTGATCCCCCAGGGAGCCTGCAGCTGTGCCATGCAGTGATTGGCTGACACCTGAGGGTCTGGGTCCCTTGAGAGCAGACATCGTGGACCTGGCATGGTCCAAGGTGCTGCCCTGTCCCTCCTTCTGTGCACCCCACAAGCCATGGGCCCTTCCCTCTGCTCTGCTCCCTGCCTGGCCCCACACCAAGTCTTCCCTTATCTTCCATCTGTGGTTTTGCCCACGGAAGACAATGAAAACGGTCTCCAGCCCTGGAGAAATAGGTGCTCATCCAACATGCTTAAAAGTTTACAGAAGTAGAAGTGAGGCGTGCGTCCTGGAGCCCCTTGGGTAACAGGCAGAACTGGAGCTGGCAGACACGGCCAGCCTGCAGTCCTACTCAGAGCACCTGTCTTCAGCAGGGAGCGCCAACTCTCCACTGGGCAAGGAAACAGGAACAGCCTTGGTGACTGGGATGGAGAGTGTGTTCAAAGGTGACTGTCATGAAAAAGTCCAAACAAAACAAAAAACGAGAGCACTGACTGAAACCAAATGCCATCTGGGGAGAATGGATTCTGACACAGAGCTCTAAAAATGATGGTGCCCAGCCCAGAATCTGCATCTCTGTGTAGTTTAGTTAAAATGTACTGAGCACTGCTGGATTCCTGAGCCAGGTAAAGTTCCTCCCCTCACCCCATGGAATTCATGAATTCTCACTTTCACAAAGAGCATGACATTTTGCTACAGATGTGTCCCTAGTTACTCCTGGATTATCCTTTCAGCATATTTGCATAGATGCACAAGTAGGAGCACACCTATCTTGCAAAAGAACACGACACTTTAATTTTTAAAAGCAGAGTGTAGTTTTTAAGAAAGATCACTCAGGTAACTAAGGTTTGAAGGTCGTGCTTGCCTGGCTTGAGAGAGAGTGGACAGCCAGTCCTTGCTGAGGCCTCTTAGCATCCACACGCATTGCTGAAGGACTCCTCAGCCACGGATCCTGTTTGCTCTTGGACCTGACCGGGTGTGGAGCTTGTGTTCCCTGGTACCGCAGGCTCCCTGGCATCTGTGTGTGCGAGGAGGTGCCGAACCCATATATGAGCTCGCACTGGGAAGGATAGGCCATCCGCCACATGCTGCCCCCCCGCATGATTCGGGGCCCGCTAGGAAGACCGTTCACGGTTACAGTCAGAGCTCAAGGCTCAGATGTCAGCTCATTCACCTTCCGAGTGCTGTGTCTCCCAGGCAGCAAGGCAGCTGGACCATTCCAGACAGGCTGTGGTGCCCAGTTCAGTCACCTGTGTGCTCCATGAACGACACGGGGGGACTGGAAGAGGAACGAGATGGAAATGCCACTTTTCAAGCAGATCTTTTACTTTGTCTCCTTTAATGTGCATTTTTATTAGTGCGCCCCCCAGTACCTGAGGCTTACACTCCAAACTCCTCGTGGGGAGTTAGTGCAGGGCATAGTTCACCTCGGCGCTTTCTCTCCCAATGTCCTGTCTTGCCCTCCCCACCCCTCCTCTGCATCTCCCCCCACCGGATCTGTCTCCCTCCTTCTCATTATCTGTCTTCTATTTTGCTCTTTGTTCATATTTTGGGATTTTCACGTAAGAGAATCCATGCAAGATTTCAGTTTTTTAGCATCTGTTTTAAATGATCAATTCGGAAAATATGCTTTGCAGAGAAACATGTCTGTTCCTGGTTTTTAATTATATTCTTTAATTTTACATGTTTGTTGTCTTTTAGGGTTAGCTGTTTACAGATCACAGTGACAAAGTCTGTGCTTCCCGGAGATGAAAGACAATCTCATCCACCCTGAGCTACCTGGAGCAGAAAGGTGCCTTGCTGAATATCCTCACTTTTTAGAAAACCGTTCTGGGCTCAGGTCGCTCCTGCTATGGACCAAATGTCCTTTCTGACAGCAAAGGCAGTTTAGACACAGTGTAGGGAAAGGATTTGCTTCTATTTCCTTTCTCAAACCCCCACTCCATTGTATGCGTGAAACACTTTGGGGAAAAATTAAATATTTTTAACCTAATTTGCATCTTATCAGTTTTCTCGAAGTTCTAAGGGAGTTGCTGATACCACCAGGGCACTAGAGTGACGCCCGCAGATCTAACACCATGGGGAAAGCAGAGGTGGGCAGCTAGCAGGTCCGCAAACCACCACAATCCTGGGCGCGCCCTGCATGACTCAAAGGGTTTCTTAAAATAGCAGTCCTGAATGTGAAACTGGTTTCCATTTTTCCAGGGTTTAAGTCAAAGTGCTTATTTAATCAGCCTTGAGCTTCCTGGCTGGCAGGGGAAAATGGAAGTGCTGCACCTTATCTGATTTTCCTCCTCTCTGAACTGTGAACCATGGAGCTTTGGAAATGGACAAGGCCGGTGGGCACTCACCTGAAAGACTCAGAAACAAGTTCAACAAATGTTTTCCTGTTCTAAAGTCTTAAAAGGGAACTTTTTAATCTTTTTTAATGTAAGAAGCTTTTTATATTAGGGACAGTGACTTTTTATAGCTTCAGATTTTCCAGTTTTTAAAGAAACGCATTACAATCAGAGCACTAATAGCTATTAACTTCTTTTTAAATATCTCCTTGTTACTATACATACATACACACCTATAATTTAAAGGGATAATTAAATACATACTGCTGTAAAATGTGCTTTTGCACTTACAGTGTTGTTATGTGTTCCTTTCCAAGATAGCTATTACTAGGCTTTATTCGCTTTTTCATGTGCACGTTATATTTCAACATAATGTTATCCCTCCGTATCAACTGGGGAGCAGCTATAGCCCCCAACATCAAAATCTGGTGTTTGAGTCCTTCAAATAAAATGGCATGAATTTACCTGAAACCCACACACATCTTCCAATGTAATTTTTTTTTTAAAAAAAGGGTCTTGCTATGTGGTCTAGGCTGGCCTTGAAGTCACCATGTAGCCCAGGCTGACCTCGAATACATGGCGATCCTCCTGCCTCAGCCTCCTTGGTGCTAGGATTATAGGCACGCTCCACCATGCCTGGCATTCAATGCCCTTCAAGTCATCTTACATTACTTACAATGTAAGTTCTACATAAATCGTTGTTGCCTTGTATTGTTCAGGAAATGACATGAAATTTCTGTGTCTCATCAGTTCAAATGCAGTGTTTTCAAATGTTTTCCATCCTTGGTTGCTTGACTCCGTGGACGTGGAACCTGCAGTGGGCATCCACGTGCAATGATTCATCATGTTTCCTCCTGAGAAGCAGCAAGATTTTCCTGTTTTCTCTCAATTAAACAGAAAGCTGCACGTTTAACCTCTTGGTGCCAATGGACTTGTTCAATGGTGTAATTATTTGCTTGACAAAAGTCCTGAATGTGGAATCACTAGAATGTGGAAACATGTAGCACCCACAAGGAGGCTTGAAAGCTCTCCCGCGGGTGCCCTCGGCCGGCGTCACCACACCAGCTCCTGGGAGTGCGTGGGGCTGGAGGTCCCTGCTCTTCTCAGCCAGTGCGATCCAGGGCAAAGGGACAGATCACAGTCACGCGTCTGACAGCACCGAGGCGCACATTTGAGTGCTTTGGCCATTGGTATCTCTTAGGTCTTAGCTTTCCATTGCTGCTGCTGCTGCTGCTACCGACTCATAGTTTCAGCATTTAAAATGCTGTTTTTATAAATGACATGAGAATCTGATTGTTTCCACTGATACATTTTCCAGGCAGGTTTGTCTTAATTTCTTGGTTTTTATTTTTACATTAAAAATCTTTTCTCCCCTTCATGGTGTTTTTGTTTTGTCTCCTTTGGAAAAAAATTCTGCATACACACACATACCACCCTGTAAACCAACCCCTGGATTTTCTAAGTAGGCCATACAGGCTGTGAATGGGGCTGCATTTCAGGAGCGATTTGTTTAGTGGATGGACCACACTTTCTTATTTTTATTTCCAAGTCATTTTTTCGATATTATCTGTTGGAAAAGATTTATCCTGTACTGATGGGTTTCAAATGATTTCATCTATTCATTTCTAGATTTTCTATTTTTCTCCAGCACGAGTGTCACATTTTTCATGTTATGGTGCTTTCATAATATTTCTATACTGTTACTTTGTAACGCTCTAATTGGCTAGAAATAGGGTTATTTGAATGCATTTTTCCTCAGGTAAGCTCTGTAATTTCTAACACTTTTATTTATTTTTTTTTAATGCAGAGGTTTTCTGTATTTGTGTCATGCTGGAGATAAACAAAAGCCTAGAGGGTGACATCATGGAGGAAACTGTGCTTGGGAGGTGAATGGTGCAGGTGCTGGCTCGAAGGCAGGCACAGAGAGGGCCCAGGACCAGAATCAAGGCGAAGACCAGATCCCAATCCCTGTGGCCTTGGCCTTAGTGACAGTGACCTTCAGCTGGATTGTTGAGCCCGGAATCCAAATACCACAACTCCCACTGGGGGCTGGGAAGGCCAGGCACACAGGTACTTCTGCATTCTTTATTGGTGTAGCAGCCCAGATTCCAGGTCTGTTGTGAGCAGAATGCATATTTTATCTTCTCAGGCAAGAAGTGTGAGTTATGTAGCAAACCAAGAGTTTACAAGTCTCCTTTGGATGAGGTCAGATGTAATGGTTAGCTTTCCTTGTGCTTGGGAAGAATGTCTGAGATACACAACTTAATGGAAGAAGTAGTGTATGTGGTTCATGGTTTCAGGGGATTCAGTCCGTGGTTAGCAGGCTCTAAGGCAGGAGGGTCATGGTAGAGGGACATGGTAGGAGAAATGTACTCAATTCATACTGGCCAAGAAGCAGATCCCAGAGGAAGAATGCCATCAAGACACAAACACTCCTCCAAAGGCTCTCCTCAGTGACCCCTGTCCTCCAGCTGGGCCCACTTTTCCCTAGCACACTCAGCTATGAAATCTTGGATTAATCAGTGATGAATAGAACGCCTAGTGATCCAATCACCCTTCTAGGGGTCTCTTAATCCAGTCAAGCTGACAGTCAAGTGTAACAGCAAATGAAGCCGGCACCCTTCCAGAAGAGCCTTCAATGAAGTCAACGGTCATGATGGGTGACCAGATTTGTGCACCACAGGAAATGGAAAAACCATCTGTCTGCAGCATGTAAAGCCCAGGTGTTTCCAGAATGATGCCCAGGACCTCTGGCATTGACCAGCAGCCCCTCTGACAGAGTTTGTTGCCCAAGGGTATTTACCAGAAGTGTGATCTCAGAGCCTCACATCAATCCACTTGCAGAATGGGCTAGTTCTGGAGCATCTGTGCTTTACTGAGAATCTTCCAGAGCTGAAGTTTTTGTTGTTTGTTTGTTTTTGGTCCTATCTTTTTTTTTTCTTAGAGATTTGCTCTTTCTGAAAATAATTACCCTAGAAGACTGGATTTAGGTAAAGTCATCGCTTTTCTCAAAGGCACTGTCAGTCCGCAGGGTGGGTGGCTATTGGTTTCCCTGTTTGTCCTGGCAGAAGAGTCAGCATCACATCTACTTATCAACCACTGCCATCAAGCATCATCCTGCAACAAAAAGAGCCGATTTCCCCTTTCTATGCAAAAAGAAAGACCTGGTTCCTCAAGGGCTACACATTTTTTACTTGGAGTTCTGCAGGGTCACTGTCTCACTCTGCATTTGCAGGAAGAAGCCTGCAGGCAGAATTCCCGGGAAGCACATCAGGAGATACAAGAGACAGCAGGGTTTTCCTTTTTGCTTTCTATTGGTTTTGATTTGTGCATTAATAATCCAATGAAGATTATCGAATCTGTGGGAAAGTGGAGGAGCACGTAAGATGTCTAAGTTGGGAAATCCTGAGTTCCAGATAAGCTCTTCACTTCTCCAAGATAGTGTACATTATTTCTAAAATAGGAAGCTACAGCTAAACATGGCGGTACACACCTATAATCCCAGCTCTCTAGGAGGCTGAGACAGGAAAATGCAAATTTCAACCCCAGTCTGGGCAATTTAGCAACTGCCTCAAAATTTAAAATTTCAAATAGGGCTTGAGATGCAGCTCAGTGCCAAGATCCTGAGTTTGATCATAAGTACTCCTGGGTTCCCTCCCCCCAAAAAATATGTGTAAAACACTGGCTCCAAGAATTATCATGAGGTTATGAGCTCAAATGAGCTAAAGTTTATGGGGGCACTTCCCGAGCTTCTGTGAGGTCCACAGATGTCACCAGGACACACAAGGACATTCTGGATCTTTTATTCCCCATTACACTGTGCACACCGGGGTGTGGCCTCTTTCAGTAGAGTACAGTTTCTCTCTCCTTCCTGTTGAAGGGGTTGTAGGGTCTCACAGTTGTAACCATCCGGGACAGTGGCCCCTGGTGACGGAAGAGGTCAACTCTCATTTCTTTCCGTAAGGTGCTGAGACAGAATGGAAGAAGAAAAGAATAATGATGGGTAATATCGACATGAAAACATACAATCTCATCTGTTCTCCAACTAATGGTACATATCAATGGGAGAGAGAGAGAGAGAGAGAGAGAGAGAGAGAGAGAGAGAGAGAGAGAGGCAGAGAGAGAGCTAAGGTAGAGAAGAGTGGCTGGGAACGATCCATGCTGTCTGCATTGCGTTTCATTGGCTGGACACCTCTGGACCCAGAGCTAGGGTAGGTGCAGGGAAGGCAGGTAAACAGCTACGCAGAGTCTCTGCAGGTGGCCAGGCCGGGGTGGGGAGTGGGAGATGTGTCCACCTCGCAGGTGGGGAACAGCATCCAGGGAAGCGAGGAGAAGATGCAGTGTGCGAGGAGCCTGGGCCAGAGAACTGGAGAGGCAGGGAGGCCCAGGAGGCCGGAGCCTCGGGGACAGTCATGTGCTCCTGTCCACCGGCGTCACGGTGTCTCCTCACACAACACCTGCCTCGCTGAGTCTCAGCTTTCTGGCCCACACAGTAGGTATAAATCAGCCCTGTGAATTGACCATGAGGACTGAAATAAAGCAAACAGCTGGGCACTCAGGCTGTGCAGGTGAGCTTTTATCCGCTGCCAGCGTCACCCTGCCACTCCCAGAGCAGGCCGTCCATGCCTCCGAGGGAGCCACCGTGATGTCCACGTCCACAGCCCCTGCCTGCAGGAGCTCAGCTGTGGACACGCTGTGCTGCGGTCACATGCACACATTGCACAAGCGTGCACATGGGTCATTCACACACGTGGAGCATGACACTCACGTGTGACAGCGGTGAGGGTGCCAGGGCCAGAACGCAACCCCATGCCACCAGCAATTCCTCCCCTGAGGGCTAGTTTCCCCACTGTGACAGCCAGGACATGTGCAGTTATATATTATTATTATTATGTCATAGCAGTGTGCACCCCCTTCTTCTAGGGGGCTGGCGGGCATGGAAGGAGCCGTCTGCCTCTGCCCTCCACCAGCACAGCCTGCAGCCTGGCTTCCAGTCCCTTCCAGTCACCTCTTACGGACTCTCCTGCGTCCATACAGTGCGGATCCCAAAGCTATCTATCCGGGGGGTGGGCGTCGCCCCCACCAATGTGGGACAGAGGCCCATTTGTGTGTGTGCTGAGAACCTCAGCAATGTAAAAACACCAAGCCACTGCTGCTGCCTTATCAACCACAAAGATCCAGGGCAAAGGCACCGCCAGGCCCCTCTTCACACAGTGTGAAGAGCAGCGACCTGTCTCCATCCTCTTCACAGCCCCCAGTCCGGCAAGCAGGAGCACCTTCCAGGACAGAGCTGAGGAGCCTGGCAGGAGGGAGAGGGAGTGGGGAGCCACCAGACGCCCCGGTCTGCATCTCAGTGGAGCGTGGAAGTGAAGGAACATGAAGGGAAGGGAGAGAAGTAGGTGGGCAGCTCAGAAGGGACAGCAGGGAGCCAGGACTCGGGTCTCCCTAAAGCGCAGGACAGAGCGAGAAGCCGGGCACCAATGAGCAAGCGGAGGGAGCTGGGGAGGAGAAAGTCAGGGTCAGACAGAGAAGTGAGGGTGGGAAGCATGAGATGGACACAGAGTCCGGGGGAAGGAGGGCAGAGGACAGGAAGGGACAGCCCGGGAGGCAGGGCCCATGGGGAGAGGGAGCCGGAAGGGTCTGGAAGCTGGGGGGGGCAGAGAAGGTGTGCAGATGGCCGCGGGTGTGAGCCAGGCTGTGAATACACCAGCAGCAGATCAGCAAGGAGCAGGCGGAAGGCAACAGGAGGACGGAGAGGCAGGTGACCCCAGGGCAGCGTGGAGAAGCAAGAGGAAAAACCCTCCCAGGTCAGCAGCAGGAGTGGGGGGCAGCTCGCTATGTTCTCGGGGCGCTGGGCTCCTGCTGGATAGTTCTGCAGAACCCTTTATTTTATTTTATTTTATTTTATTTTATTTTATTTTATTTTATTTTATTTCAGGCACTGGGGATCGAACTGAGGACCTCGCACTTGCTAGGCAGGCACTTGTGCCACTGAGCTAAATCCCCAGCCTTCTGCAGAACCCTTTAAATACGTGTGCACAGGAAACTGGAAGGGACTCTCCATGAGGGGCAGTGTCTGGTCACCAGGGCCAGGCTCAGTGTCCAGGTCACCTCCCTGAGGGCTCGCTGTCTGCAGGGCAGTATGGGGGAGTGTGCAGTGGAGCTCTGCCCGCCTCGTCCCTGCTGCACGTTCCTGGGGCCGGAGCTCTGCACTGGCTAGGAGTTGCCATGGGGGAGACTGAGGTCACTCAGTCACCCAGTCAGAAGTGGCCTTTGGAATAACACCCCGGACAAGGTGCCCGGCAGGAATCCTGGCCCCATTCTGGAGCAAGGGTAACAGGGTGACAAGGTGACAGCCACATGTGCAGTGCAAGCCTCCCAGGGACAGCTGTGTGTGTCTGCACGGAACACTCAGGTCCTTCTTCCCCGGGTGCTGACTGGCGGAGACGGCTTTCCAAGCAGGCGGGGAGCCACCCACAAGACCAAAGGGCTTTGTTCCGCAGGCTCGGGGTGCTCTGCCAGGTGACCACGAGCAAGAGGAGAGTGGGGGGTCAGGGTGTGGTCTCAGGCACTGGGGCGAGAGGTTGGACCACAGGTAGAAGTGTTACTGTGAGTGCATCTTAGCTTCTCTTGTAGTGAGGAAGGAAAATGGGCAATTACGTGAGATGACAGATGCACTGATTTCCTTTACCATGGCGCCCACCTCACCATATATTTGTACCCCATAACACCATGCTGCCCTGGACACCCACAGAATTTATCTTAAAAATTGTACATGTAAATGCGGAGACCGAAATCCAAAGCATCTGGGGAGTAAACTGAATTCAAAAGATTAGTTCAGAGAGCCACTTGGCAAACCCAAAGTACAAGGTGCATCAGGTGGCTGGGAGGCCACACATCCTCAGCCCAGAGATTCCTGCTCCTGTGTCGGGCACAGCTTTCTGCATGTGTTGGTGAGAAATTCACTGGGGATGGAGCCCAGCGCCGTTTCGCTGAGCTGCATGGACAGCCAGAAGCCAGATGAGAGAGAGAGAGAGAGAGAGAGAGAGAGAGAGACAGAGAGAGAGACAGAGACAGAGAGAGAGAGACAGAGAGAGAGACAGAGACACAGAGAGAGAGAGAGAGAGAGGGATGGAGGGATAGATTAGATAGATAGATAGATAGATAGATGATAGATAGATAGACAGACAGGTGATGGACATGAAAGGTAGATGATGCAGATGACAGATGACAGATTGATAGATGATAGACAGATCAATAAGTGATAGATAGCTAGGTGATTGATAAGTAGATAGACCGATTGATTTTTTTACTGGGTCCCCTTATGTTATAAAATTGCCCAGACTGGACTCAAACTAGATGTTTTTCTGCCTCAGCCTCCCAACATGCTGGGATCATAGACACGAACCACCACAGCCAGCTCACCATTCCTCTCCTTTAATCCCTGTCCTGCACACACACACAGTCACACACACACACACACACACACTCACACTCACAGAGGCACCCAAGGGGTGAGTCATGTGCTGAGGGCGCTCCCCGAGACCCTCGCCCCACAACCTCACCCAGCCCTGGGTGTCTGTTAGCAAACTCCTGCCCTGGTCCTCCTGCACCCTCCCCTTCCAGGTACTCTTCAGTGGTCCTAGGCATTGGGGCTCAGTTTTCTCATCTGTCAAGTGGGCCAGCAGGAGCGTCAGCAAGTGGGCCAGCTCGCAGGCACCTGCTGAGGCCTGTGAGCCCTGTCCGCTGTGCCGGAGAGGCGCTCTGCTCCGAGGAGCCACTGTGAGTGTCCAGTGCAGGTCATCACCCGCCCCGGCCGTGGCTGTTCTGTGATCACTGGGAGTCCCCCAGCTCCTAGTACAGGGGCTTCGCTCGGGCGATGCTGCCGACTTAATCACTGGACAGATGAACGGAGGAGAGGATGAACCACCCAACAATGGAAGAATGGAGAGGATGAATGTGTGGATGAGCTGGGAGCCCCTGACACACACACACACATGATCCCAGCCCTCAGGAGGCTGAAGCAGGAGGATCATGGTGTGTTCAAGGCCAGACTGGGCTATAGAGCGAGAACCTGTCTCATAACAACCAAATAACTCCCTCCACCCCCAACCCCAGTAAAAAGAAGGAGTTCTGTCCAAATGTCCTCTCTTCAGAAAGCCTTGGCCTGCTGTCACAGGACCCAGCAGCCCTCTCTGTGACATCTGCTGTGACTGCCCATGGTGTAGGTAACCATTCAAAGTCGCTCCCTGTCTTTGGGGACTTTGTATCTTTCTGCTTCCATCCTGAAACTGCATCGGCTGCAGGCTGGGATCTTTCCTGTCCAACCCGTTGAATCTGGGCTCTTGAAGAGGACCCAGGTGGGGCTCAGAGATGGTAAAGGAGGCCCTGTGACCCCGAGGAGAGGGCCCCCTCCCCCTCCCCTCTCCTGCTTCCCCCATGAGGCTGCTCATCTACTCAGGTGGCGCATCTGCCTTTCCAAAGCTGCATCCTTCTCTTCTGCTTCTGCCTGGAGCATTGAGATTTGAGTTACGAGAGAGGAACGCTCCGCCCTTCACCACTGGACTCAGACCCAAGACCCTTCCACCCCACCATCCAGTGTCTTCTACTTTCAATTTGCAAAAGTGAAGTTTAAAGTCACCTGTGACAGCCAGGGGGTTCTGTTGTTTGTAAAACATAAGGTGACACTCCAAAGAAGCAAAAAAGGCCTCCGTTAGTTCCTCCCAAGGCCCTTCTGACGCTGGAGGAGGAGGGTGTGTATGAAACTCTAAGCACAAACACACTGTCCCCGCTGCCCGCGACTGTGTGTCAAATGTCTTTTGGTGCCCTTTGAGCAACACCTGGATAAGCATTAATCTACATTTTACAGTGTAATTTTGAATAAGATTCCAAAAGAAAAGCATGCAGAAAGTCTAAGAAAATTTCCCCCAGTGGGAAAAATAAATCTTCTCTTTTTTGGACCTGATGCCCCATTTTTTAAAACAAATGTTAATTTTCTCCGAATATATAATTGTTCTTTAATGGAATAACTGTAATTAGGGTTTCCCCTGCTAATGCGTCGGAGCAGACTGAATAATGGGCTTCACACTCACCGGTGCAGCTCGGAGTCTGGTGACGGGCTTGTTGATGGAATATTAGAATTTGCTGGCTGGGTGGCCATGAAATGAACCTTGCCAGTGTATCCCGGAATATCTGCAGCCCTGAAGTGAGGAGGTGAAAGCGGGGGATGAGAGGAAATGAAAATAATGATTTGTGAAAGTGTCACGGTAACTAGAACCCAAATAGGAAAAATATGAAGGAGGGTGCGGTCTCGTTCTGTGTTTCTGCCTGGGGTCTGGAACTTGGGCTGTACTGCGAGTGACTGCTTTGCTATTGTTTTAAATCTGCGTGCCTTTTACATCTGTGACTCTTGCTGGGCTCAGTTTCCTAATGCAGGGAGACACCAGTTCTTGACAAAGCTACAGACCTGTGCTCCGCGCGTACTGTAACGCTGACTCCAGCATTAACGCGCTTTTAGTTACCGTCTTACTTTTTACCAAAGGCCTTTGGTTAACTAGTGTCAGGTGATCTAAAGCTGCACAGCGAAATCACATGTCAGCCTGAGCACTGGCTTGCTTCGTTCAGCTCTGAGCACAGCTCTGCTCCCCCATCCTTTTCCCTGCCAGAGAGGAAAAAGGGAAACGTAGGGACACACAGGAAAAGGTAAAGTGTGTATAAAAGTGTTCTCCAGAAAAGGCAGGCAAGCATCCAAAAGGCAGATCCAGTCAGCAACCCAGAAAGACCGGGAGAGTAAATGGAGTGCCTGCCACACTAGCGTCCGAAAGAGTCTAAGCCGACTGCTTCCCAGAGGGGTGGAGAGTGGGGCAGAGCCCACAAGAGCAGTGAGGAAGAAGATGGATTTCAAGGAGCGTGGGTGACATCTGCAACCTGTGAGGAACTGTCCCAGCTCTCTGGCCTCAGCTTGCTGGCCTGGCCTGGTAGGGAGAAACCCGGGAGGTGCCATCTTGAATGGGCTCTGGGTTCACAGCTCCCTTCAACTCACTGGCCTGCACTCCCTTCCTCCGGGTCTCTGAGAGCCTGGCGTCTCGGTGGTGGGTTCCTTAGGCAACACCGGCAGCCAGTTTGAAATACACCGTGGTGACGAGGACCCAGACTCCATGGAAGGTGGAGAGTGAGCTCTCTGTGGTCTTGGTTATACTGACGTCCTTTCCATGTCTCCATTAAGCCAGACCAAACCACCTCGGGAACCATTTATCTTTGGAATAATTTTCAAGAAACTGAGCTTAAAGGAAGTTGCTCCTCTTTTCAATGATTTGGGTCTTGAGAGCCCCCCAGAGCCCATCTGGGGGGCCCTGTGGGATACGGCAGAGCTGTCAGGAGATAAGGCCTGCAGGGGAGATGTTAGGTCCCTGGGGCATGGAACTGAGAGGACCCCCGGACCCTGGTCCCTTCTGTGTTCTCTCCTTGCTTCTTGGTACCATGATCTGAGCAAACATCCTGTGCCCATCCTTCCACCATGATGTACTGAGCCATCACAGGCTCAAAGCAGAGGGACCAAGTAACCATGGACTGAACCTCAGTGAACCATGAACTGCCATGAACTTTTCCTCCTTGTGAGAGATTCTTTCAGGTGTTTTGTCACAGTGGCAGCAAGCTGCCAAACACACTCCCTTTAATGTGTCAGGAGATAGGCCCAACAAGAGAGCTAAGTTCATTAAAAGTGTCTGCACTCAAGGTTAGAAAAAACATTGAAGAATACATGACCTTCCCCATGGGTTCTCAGGTGCACACCTCAGAGCTCTATTGCCTCAGCCATGGCCCTGGGGACTGATATTAACCCTGGGGACTTGTCTGTAAGTGAAGTGAAAACATACGGTAATTCACATTGCAGTTTCTTAGGGTTAACCCTGAATCGATTACTGATCACAACCTGTTGTCTTAACTACAAGGAGCAAAGCAATTGGAATGTTAGGGAAGAGTGTATGCATGAGGCAGGAAACTGCCCCATGAATGTGGCACTTTCCCTCCGAGTGTATAATTCTCTGACTCTGCTGGTGTTGGCTCACTGGCTTGCAGCCTGTGGTCAGTGGACCCTTGGCCCTGATGATGGGAGGCTAAACACCTCAAGGGCAACACCAGACTTGGTGGCACAAACTAGTGCACTTCATGAGGCTGGGAAAGCCAGCAGCACAGGAGCAGGGGAGGCCCCAGCTTGAGGGTGGCTTCCGTTCCCAGCCTGACTGCCAACTGCTCCAGTGCTCGGTCTACTGCAGTGCAGAGAGGACAGTCCACACCGGTGACCCAAGGTGTTAAATAAATGTGCAAGCAGCAAGGGCTTCATCACTGCTTAGGTTGTGCTCAGCTGACTTTAGCTGACATGCAAGACTTCAAAGAAACAAAAGGCATCCAAAACTGGGGTCGTGTAACTGGAGAAAGCAGAGTATTAATTTTAATACGAGATGAACCGGGGTAGGCAACGAAAGCTGTTAAAGTCTACACGGTGCCCTTTAGGATTTCTCGGAATTTTCTTCAAGAAGCAGAGCCATCAGTTGGAGAGGCAGCTACCAATGAGGCAAAATGACCGATGCATGCGTCTCACCCACAAGCACTCAGTAAAGCTTCCATGCGTGTCACAAAGGAAATCCCCTCTGCCTGTGCGACAGGTTTTTTCCACTGCCTTGGAGACACCTGCAAAGTTAAACACCTGTGAAGTCAGAGCAGCAGAGCGTCAGGGAGCTGGACGTGCTGACCTACCGGCCAGCCACAGAGAGGGCTGGGTGGACACAGCCTCCTGGGCCGTGTGCGTATTGATGCTAAACAGTGGCACACATTCCACTCCGTGAACACTGTTGGGGGCTGTGACATCATATCTAATAATAACATTTCTTTATGACATAAGTAGACTGTTTAGCTCTTTGGGCTGGAGGATGATCTCAGTTACCTAATAAACTGCCAAGTACTTGAAAACGAAAGTTCTCCCCCATGCTGCTTCTGAATGTACCACTTAACCGGCGCAGGCAGGGCTCTGGCGAGGGCAGTTTTTGCTGTGTTCTGCGCAGTGCTTCGCCCTTATAGCAAGATAGGAGAGTATGCTCGCTCGGGGATTCGGTGACTGCTGCTGGGGGGCGGCGATGTTTTTCATTGGGAGGAAACAAAGATGTAAGAGATACTGAAGCACATACAGACTGTGAGGTGGGTTCCGGTTCCCTCCCAATTCAGACTCCACCCCACCCCCACCCCCACCCCCGCCCAGGACAGCAGAGAGGCCTGTTTAAAATGCCAACTCCAATTTTGTCTCTGCACAGCAGGGCAGGTGTTGGTCCCTGGGACACCTTTTGGACCCCGCCCCTTCTGAGCCTGGAGTTTGATCTCCACTGGCTAACCTGGGGTGTCACATTGCCTAAGTTTAACACTGATTGGTTTCTCTCCACTAAGCACAGCAAAATAGAAAATAATTCCAGACAGTAAGGAAGTTCAGTAAATCAGAGAAAAAGAGCCCAGATTGTATAATTAAAAGCGATGCAGGAAATAACGGAAACACGGGGAAAGCATGTTAAGTGTGGAATATACACACGTGCGGGTAAAGATTTAGGCACATGTGTGAGTTCCATGTACACGGCACGCATGACTAACGCTCACTGAGGGTATGCTGTGTTCTCCTTTAGATGCTTTACATGGACTGATGCTTTAATTTTCACAATATCGCTGTACCATAGGTCTTACGATCATGTCCGGATTTTACTTGGCAGGACAGAGAAAGCCTGAGTCACGTACCCAGAGCCATCTGAACCATCACGAGGCAGCAGCAGACCTCAACCCAGAAAGCATGAGTTTCAGAGATGATGCCACCGGCCAGTGGGGAGGAAAGGCCTCTGGGGACCCCAGCCCAGCCAAAAGGGCCCGGCTAGGTGATAGCAGCACTGCTCAGGGCAAACTTGCAAGATCAAGGTTGAGTCCCCGGGATAATCCTGGTTAAGCTGGGTTCTAGAAAGCTCAAGGTCTGAGTTCTGGACAGCTTTCACATTCATGGATACTTTTTGTTCTTTTTCCTACAGGGCAAGAATGGAACATAGACCTTCATGCATGTTGAGCAAGTGCCCCATTACTGAGCTACCTTCTCCAGTCCTGGGAGGACATTTGAAGAATCCCCATCTAAAGGTTTAAAGACCCAGAGATGCAAAGTAAGGGGAGGTGGTTGAGAAACAGGCACCCGTGAGGGATGGGCAGCCCTGACAGCCCTGCTCTAGGAGGGCTTCTCCTGCAGGGCGCAATGGTGGCTAGGGAACGGCACCCTTTACCAGGGCAGTGGGCTCCTGTGATGCAGACAGGCGCTGACGTGGGCCCACGCTGTGGTCCCGGGAGTGTCGGCAGGTGTGGGTGGAGGGGACTCAGGGAGGGCTGGAGAGGTGGGAAGGCTGGGAGTGGGGACAAGCAGAGCATGCGGTGTCACTGTGACCTGCAGAAGCCTGGTCCAGAGGCCTGGTGAAGGAAGGGGTCTTGGAGACCTTGGTGGTGTGCAGCCGGAGAGCCAAAGCCTGTCTGTCCCCATGAGCTGGGACTTTGTCTGGTGCTGTTTTCAGTGAGAAATGTGTACAAAACAGAACCACTTCAGGGTGGCTTTTGGTCACTGGACTCATTTTCTAAAGGTGCTAAGCTCCAAGGTTTTCTCCAGGAAGTAGAGTTTTACTGCGATTAGCGTCATCCAGGGGACAGATTTTCTTCTCTGTCCTCAGAATCTTCCTGTCTTCTACTTAGAAGGGGATGTAGAAATGATAGACAAGGCTGAAGCCCTGGCAGCCAGACCCCAGCCAGAGGCAAAAGCCCAGTTCAAGGTGGGTGAAGGACCAAGGTCTGCCCTGGGGATCCTGGGCGCATTCTCTGGGCCTTTCGTGAAATACATGATTTGGGACTCTCCTCATGGTTTCCTTCTGCCACGTGGGGACAGAACAGGCTCCCAACCTTTGGCTTCATCCTACTATTTTGAAAAGCAAATGAGAGAGTAGATGTGAAAGTCCTCCGAAAAGGCAGAAGTGTTGAGCTGGTGTAAGGAACTACTATTCATAGCTGCTCTTGAACCTGGGCTGTGGCAGGATTTTTTTTTAAAATGCAGCATAAGCCAGAGGCGGCAGGGAAGCCTCCGATGTTCCACTCAGACATCCGCCAGGTGCTGTCTGGGAAACCATCTTGGACAATTCCTCTTTTTTTTTTAAATGCTTTCTTACAGAAATCACTGAGGTGGAAAAGCACAGAAAATAAGAAACTGTGTGATGTTCAGAGATGAAAGATTGCAATTAGTAGCAGCCAGTGTGGTGGAGGCAGACGCCTGAGTTGGAGGCACAAGGAGGACACGTGTCCGTGTTGGACCCCAGGAAAGCAGGGCAGCTTCTGCTGTCTTCCCTGGAACAGGCGAGGGCGGGATGCCCGAGCCCAGGCCGTGCATGGACCTGGGGCTCCAGGCACTTCGTCCTGGTGGCTCCTGACGGCAGAGCAGAGTGGGATTAGGAAGCCATGGCCAGGAGTGACCTTCCTGTCCTCCCCCTCTGCCTGGGACAAAGTCAGATGGAAACATAAGACCTTCATCTCAGCCTTACCCTCACTTTCCGCTTGACCCAGAGCAGAAATGGGAGCAAATTTATATCATTAAAAAAAATCGTGAACATGATCCAGAGCTGTTAAATAGCACTTATTTGTTGAAAAAGTAAAAAAGCAACTTAGTCATCCTGAGTGTCAATTATTCCTGTCCTGACCAATGCGTGTTTGGATCTTCTAGTCCCTGTAAGCATCTCACATTATAAACCATGAGGATCCACCGTGGAAACCACGTTAGTATTCTGAGTTTCTTGACTCTAAGCGCCTTATAATAGCTGGACATGCCTACCATAGCTAGACATTTTTTTTTTAAATGAGAAATCTTGTGTAGTAATTCCAATTTTTGCTATTTTATCTGCAGGTATGCACACATTAATTGTGCAGGTATGCAAAATTAATTGCTTTATTCTTAACAGGAAAAATCCTTTCATCAAAACTATGAACTGGATATTGCTCTGTTGTGGCAAATCATGTAGCCATGAAGAAGATTTTGTTCCCAGGGAAGATTTGCCTCTCTCACACCTCTGCACATGTGCACACCCACCATGCACACATGTGTTCACGTGGTAGCAGCGTGTGTAGCTTCATGGAGAAGGTGTGCAAGAAGAAATCAGACTTGGGATATGGGACTGAACATGGAAGTGAGGTTTGAGCTACACTTTAAACATACTGGAATTATTTTTACAATGAACACATTTAAGGAATAGCACAGTGGTGACCGTGCCCCTCTGAGTTGACATTAAAGGTGGGAACAAATACCCATTCCATGGTAAATGTCTCTAAATACTTCCAGGAGATGATTTAGCAATAGGCTTAGGAATGTTTGTATTCTTTAACCCCAGAATCTATTCCAGAGAGTCTCTCCTTACATAAATAATTTCAAATCATAAAAGATTTATGCAAGAAGTATTTGAGAGAATTACTTATCAAAGCCAAAATGGCACCAATTTACCTAGGCAACCCAAAGAAGCATCAGCTCTGGAAGAGCTGTGCGAATAAAAATCAGGGTGAATTCATGAAAATGTGTGCCCGCCATTCTGTTGTTACGTTAAGGCGGCAAGAATGTTACATGCAGCAAGGTCATCGCTGTTCCAACAACAAGAGCAAGACTAAAGATTCGTGTTACAGCTGAGAAAGTGCCCAACTGTCATGAGCAGTATGAGAGTTTATTTCTCATTATTATTCACCTTTCTGTGCAACTTCTCTGTAATGATCAGACTCATTTCTGTAACACAAATCACAAACCACCCTTTAAACTGTTAGGATAGCCCACCAACCTGAAACCACAGATGACTTGGTGACCAAGAAAACCAAAGTCAACTAATGAGGCAGATTTGAAAAACTTGAAATGGCACCCATGCATAGCAGGCTGCCAGCCACACCTAAGTACTGCCAGCTGTGCGGAAGAACCCGTAAAACGGGGAAATTTGTAGGTGAATACGGCGATATTATGCCCCAGTTGGCATTGAACACATGTGTTTGTGGATTTGAGGTTTTAGGAAAATGTCATCCTACTATATAAATTCTTCCGTATTTTATCTTTTAGTTCACCATGGTATTGTAGAAACTACACACTATGCTGTTTAAAGATTGTGTCCTGGGGGTGACACTCCTGTAAGGCAAAGCAAGAAAGAACAGGAGCAGAAGGAGAGTGGGCTGGGCATGGGGCTGGGATGCTAGCAGTGGGATTGGGAGGGGCGTATGGGTGGTTCAAGAGTTGAGTAAACTTTTTTTAAAGCTAGGCGAGTTAAACACAGGCAAAGTGGCTTTATTTTATAAATTACATATAATACCGTATGTTTTGCACTTACATATATTTAATAATAAAAATAGAAGCTATGTCTTTGTGTTAAAAGGTTAAGATTTTGTTAAAAATTGAAAATAACTGAAAAATGAATCGAGGAGCAATTTTGTGACCTCGGGCGCCCTCGCGTGTTCAAATGAGAGAAACACAGTTTTTGTCCGTTTCCAACGTGATCTACTTTAAATTTCACTTCCTTTAAAACAGATATTTAAACAGATATATTTATATTTAAACAAGATGAGGTAAAATAGCATCCTCCATAATTTATTCAAGTGGGAAAGTATGTTCTTATGTCACATTTTTAAAATGCTTCTAGATTGTTGCTTATTCTCTTTGAAGATTGATCCAAAAGAATACTTGGTAAGTATGCTTAGAGCAACATTTCAAAATTCAAATATACATTCCAAAAAAGAAACACCATTGATCTTTTATATCTGAAAAAAGTTTTAAAATTGGCTTGTTTTTATAGCTTTTAAAATGTTTGTGATTTTTGGTTTTTGTTATTTTTGCTTGTTTGCTTTTTGCAGCACTGAAGATTGAGCAGGGCCTGACACTGAGATACACCCTCAGATTTTTAAAAAACTTTTTTTTTTAATCTTTTGTGATAGAGTCTCATTAAGCTGGCCAGGCAGGCCTGGAACTTAGAATCCTTCTGCCTCAGTCGCCCAAGTAAGTGGTGTCCGGGTAGGCACGGTCACTCGTAGGATTTTGATGTTTAATAGCAATAGTTTCCTTGCAGAATTTGGGGAAGAAATGCCACACCCCCAGGTCCGTCTTCAGGACTCCACACAGCACGGCAGCTTGAAGATCAGCTGTGAAATCTCTCTTCTGCCGTACTGCAGAAAAATGAACCTCAGTTTTTGTGGGCTCTGTCTCATCCTGATTTTTGACTGTTTGCGTACGGGGCTTGTCCCTTTGCCTTATTATCTTCTTGGGACAGTGTCTGCAGCATGTTTGGAGCTCAGTTTTGCACGCTTATTAAATTCTTCAGCGGGATAGGCTGTGACTAGAATTCAGAGCCAAAGACAGTTTTTACACGTATTTTACAGTTGACTACAGATAGTCAAAAGAATTTAGATACAATCGATGACAGAAAAATCCAAAGCCATTGGAGGAAATAGCATCGCATTTTAGAAATAATAGATCTAAGAAGTGCGAACGTGAAACCAGTTGGGCTGTCCCACGGGCACAACTGACGTTTGCAAAATTCATTAACGTTGACCCTACTGCAGCCACTGGTGCCACAGCCCTGCGTGAAACCCTCACCCCCGTCTGCCCCTCCTTCTAGAAACCAAGGTTAGAATGGCCCTGGCATCACGGGGAAAGCGCAGGACGTCAGGTGCAGGCTGCTGTGAAGGCTGCAGGAGCTCGGTCAGGCTTCCCCCTCATGTTTTCCTTCCACTGACCCAGCCAATTGCAGACAAAAGACACAGGGGATGAACTTCAACTATACTGAGCACACACAAACTGTTTCTTCCTGTGCATATTCTCTGAGGAGCAGAGCAAATGCATAGCCCACACTCACACCGCATCAGGTAGCCCAGGGATGACTTAATGAATATGCTCATTCTATGCAAATCCTCCTCTACCACACATGAGAGACCTCAGCACCCTCTGGCCTTGGGATCCCAGAGTCCTGGACCTGGTCCCCAGATACAGAGAGGGTGTCTGTCACTTCCCCTCCCTGAGACTGTGCTCCCACTGGTTGTAAGGTCCGTGAGTGTGCAGTGTGCTCATATCGTGGACGTCAACTGTGCTCATGTGCTTTCTAACACAGTATACAGAGAATCCCCAGCTGAGGATGGCGGGACCCAGACCCTTCTCCCTTAGGATGGCGCCCAGGTGCAGTGGGCTCTGCAGAAGCTGCACTGTGAAACCTGAGCTTGGCTGTCTTCCTTTTGAGCAGTGCTGGTCCCGTCCTCGTGGGCAGCACCTGCGGTGCTCTGACCAGCAGGATTCCAGCACTAAAACGCACCGCTGTCATTCTGAAGAAGAACCCAGTTCTACCAACTTTAATAATGACCTGTCATGGACCAGCCGTGTCTCCAGTGACTTAGACACTGAATCTACTTGCCCGTGATCTACCTACTCGGTGGCATAAGGTGGCACAGTTTCCAGGTGAACAAACAGGTCACGGGGTGAAGTGATTTGCTAAAAGCCCTCTGGTGAGTCCTTAAAACACCCGGTCTGTTTCTTCTTATGATACATTCAGAAACAGGCCAGGTGACTTTCTTTCCAGTGCCAGGAACTGAACCCAGGGTCTTTGCACTGAGCTGCATCTCTGCCCCTTTATTTATTTTGACTCAGGGTCTCCCCTAGATCACTAAGTCCAGCCTGCACTCAGACTTGGACTCCTCCTGCCTCAGCCTCTCAGGGTGCTGGGATTGCAGGCATACGTGACCACGCTGGGCCAGGCAATCACTTTTATTCCTTCATCTGTGCACATGTCTCATTCCTATGGATAAGTGAGGAGGACTCACCGACCGGTGTTTGTGTACAGAGGTTTTGACTGCCGAGGCTGGGCCATGGCCGAGATGTCTCCGCAGGGGTCGTCCACGGCATCAGTGTCGGCTGCTGGGACGTGGCCACTGTCATAGGGAAGAAAGAGGAGCCACTGGCCTGCAGCCTGACTTTCAAAGGATGTTTCTTCTGTCCTGGGGACACGAACCTTGCCAGGCCAAAAGACACAGCTGGAGACTCCAGCAGCAGCATCAGCCGGTTTATTATTTTGTTCAATAACCAGCTTGGAAGACTGAAAATCATGAAAATTTAATCAAAATCTTGATGACAAGCCTCGGAACTCCTGGCATGGGACCCACAGCCCGCCAGGGAACCCCAGACCTGTGCTCTCTGAGGAGCAGATCGTAAGCCCAACGCTGGGAGCGCGGAGAAATGGTACTCACGTGTAGTGCGGGATGTATTTACTTCTAGAACTCAGGCTCACGCTTAGAAAAAGAGAAAATAGGGACAACTGAGTCACTGGCTATTGTTAATAAATATCCAACTCTCTAACTGCTTATCCAACTGAGATAAAAAGTCTTCAGATATTTCTCACTGGCCTTTGAAATAACTGTGATTGTAGAAATAATTTAAAGATGTAGTTTTGCCCTTTTTTCAGTCTGTGATGTAAATGGAAATGTACAAAGCGCAACCTGTGGAGTCTGCCTGCTTTCTCTGAAAATGTGTCTAAGTCTCTCCCTACCACTGTGTGCAAGTCTGTTCTCTTTCCCTGCTGAGTAGTACCCACCGCGTGGGGATCCTCCACTATGTTTACCCATTTACCTGCTGAATGGCACACTGGTTGTTTCTGGGTTCTGGAGATTACAAATTCGTCTGTTATAAACATTCATATGTAGGTTTATGTGGAGGCTCCTGGGAGGACATTTCTTAGGAGCAGAATCAGGATTGCTGAGCTGTCCCAGTCCTGGAAGACTCAGCCTTCATTCACCAACAGATTTGTCAGTAAAAATAAAGCAGGAAATGCAACGGGTCCACGTAAACATAATAATATCTATTGTTTGGGTCAGCAATTTGTTCCTTTTCAGCATGATGTGAACTAAAAACATGGCAATAAAGTTTACTGATTTAACATTCATGTATTAGGAATTATTACTAAACTTTTATACATTTTTAAAAAAGATTTTCAGGAGGACTTTCAACAATTCTTGCTTCCTGTGTACATGAAGACCTGACAGTTTTTAACATTTCAATCTTTTTATAAATTACTATCACTCAACTTATACATTGGAGCCTAAATTGAGATGTTGTACACATTTGTCCAAATAATAATTTAAATAATTGGGCTTTATTTTAAGTATTACAGATGGAACCCAGGAAATCCAAAAATCTTGCACATTAGAAATAATTCTAAATATGCCTCAATCAGGTGTAAATGTATTTTACGAGTCTCAGGGTTCTTCTTACTATCTCTTTGCTACTGTAGATCCTAAAGTCAGACCTGGTTAGGATTCTGTACATTCCCACTGCATGATCCCTTTTCCAGTCAATGATAAAATATTTTTTTATTGAAATTATGAAGTTATCTGAGATTTGGAAGATGTTACCCTTAATATGATTTTTATAATTAAAATTCATGAGGAAACTCACTCATTCTGCTAATTATGGGCAAAGATCTCCTGTGCTTTGCTTTGCAATCAATCGTGCATTGGCAAATACAAAATCAATGCATGAGGTCACCCTCCCGGCCGAAGCTCCAGGGAGGAGACAGAGGAAAGAGCTTTCCTCCACAGGCTGTCTTCCTTCTGTGATGTCTGGCTGTCTGTCTGTCTGTCTCACACTATTTTTTGTACCCGGCCTCATCAGCATTTGTTGAAAAGGACACAGTTCTGTTGTAAAATTCCATACAGTTCATTCCTACTTTCTATTCTATTTAATTTTTGCAAAATGCTGGCTTGACCCACCTCTAACAGGACATAGCCAATGGGTTTCAAATGACCTGCCAGGCTATGCAGAAAAGTCCACTCATTAAACTGAACAAGGACAATTTCTTATTAATGTTGAAAAAATGTGTTCCGAATTCATCATGAGTAAAAGTAAAAAGTAAGTGGCTTAAAGAGATGAATGTGAGAAAAAACTTTAAACATTTTAGATTGTAATCTCAGCACTCCAGGCAGCTGAGGGAGGAGAAGTTTGCACTTAGCCAGGGCAATTTAGTGACACAGTGGGACACTGTCTCAGCATGTTAAAAATATATAAAAAGGGCTTTGAGTGTAACCTAAACTTGTAGCCAAAGGTCTTTGCTTCAATCCTCAGTAGTAAAAAAGAGGGTTAGAAAGAAAAATAAGAAAAGGAGGATAACTTTATAGTTTCAGAGTAGGGAAGGGTTTATTTAAAAAGCAGGGGATATAAGATCTGAAGGAACATATTTTGAGGGCTTCAATTACCTTACAGTTCAACACTCCATTCAGCAAAGTCAGCTGAACATAGAAATCCTCGCACTAGCATGAGATATTTGATGACCATTAATTATTAGCAAGGAAGGATTTTATTTGGAAGAATAAACACGAACATTTCTATAATGCAGAGAAAAGGAAATGATGAACAAAAAGTGAAAGAAAACCCATGAGAAGGGCAGGATATGGGTAGCCAAGAAATTCAACAACTGACAAAAACTGACGCCAGTAGTCGGGTGGGGGAATTTGAGATTTTTAAGGAAGTGCAATTCCACACTCACAAGAATGAGCTTTTTCAGGGTGAGAATCCTGAACACTGTTCAAATGCACAGATGGAATTTATACCCTGCTCACGGGAGTGTTCATGGGTAAACTTCAGTGGGAGAAAAACTTGAGAAGTATAATACTCCCAACCAAGCAATTGTAGACATGGATTTTATATAAAATCCAGAAATGCATTTACACTTGAAGTGGACTTCATGTGACATGAAAGTCATGTGCACTTCACATGAAGTGGACATTTTTCTAACTGTATCATGAGTTTCATTGTGGGGCTATTTCCACCCAGAGGAAGACTATACAACAGAGAAAAGAACATTTGCAGACACCAATGTCACTATGCCCAAGAATACTGGCCAGCATGTTAACTGGCATAATTCTGTGTCTTATGCCATGCATGCTGAGTTTAGAAATGGAACCCCAAGCTGTGTGTTGGTTCTCAATATGTTTGAAAGGACCCAAAGCATGCGTGAAGATACAGAACATAAAACCTGGAATGGTCATGGCCTTGAAGGCCGTGTGTGTGGAGAGCCACAGAGGGAGCTTCTGCCGTGTTGATGGCATTTTATTTCTAAAGAGGAAAAGAAGCTGCACAGACTTTATTTTTGGCTCTGAAGCTTAAACTCACCAGTTATAGCCCTACCTCCTTTTAAAAAGATTTTATTTTGAGACAGAATCACACTAAGTTACTCAGGCTGGGTTCAAACTTGTGATCCTGCTGCCTCAGCCTCCCAGAGTGCTGGGGTTACAGGTGTGCAATGTCATGCTTGGCTCAGATACACAGTGTCCATCTTGCTTTTATTTATACGTTTTTGTGCATATGAAATATTGAGTGAATTTTAAAAGTAAAAAAAATGATAATCTGGGTCATGAGAAAGACGAAATGATGACCTTTTCAAGTTTGTTTTTTTTTACAACAATGTTCAAAAATGGAGTAGTAGAAAAGCCACGGTTTCCAACCTTGACAGACCATGGGACAGCGATGTGAGACAAAATCGATAGAAATAATTACAATCCCTTTTATACACAGTGCATGGAATGCATGATTGCCCATGTCCAGCTGCTGTTCAAGCAGTTGCTGTCTTACCGTGGTCCTGGGGCCTCTGATGGCCTAAGTTTAAGGAGAGGGAGAGCAGAGAGCAGGGGCCACCGAGCACATGGCCAGGATGGGGCCTCTTCCTGCCCCGGGCTGTGGGGCCAGGGCCTCCGGGCCTCCCCTGTGCTGCTGACCTCGGTGAGGGATCAGGTTCTGAAACTCAGCCACCATGAGGAAGCTGCCGGGGACCTTAGGAGACAAACACTTACAAACTGATGGGCTTGGCCGGCACCGAGAACCGTCGCGGCTGAAATCTGTCCCAGAGTCCACCGACCATCTAGAACCCAGCACAATGGACAGCAGTTAAGGACGTGGCTGTGACTTCAAGCCCACAATGTGGCCTCCTGACTGGCCTTGGCTCCACCTCGCTGGCTCGGGTGCCCACTAGACCGGGGGCACCTCAGGGCCGAGCTTGGCTCCCATCTCCTGTGTGCACCCGGCTTCCTCCAGCTGGAACCTGCCTTGTGCCTCCTTGGTGCGAAGCTGGTGCTGCATTCGGTTTGGTTTGGCCCCACCTCCCTCCCCAGCCCAGCGCAGCCCTGAGCCCCGAGTTTTCTCCTGCCTGGCAAGGGCGCAGGACCCTGAGGAAGTGATGAACTTACCATTGCTGCAAGATTAAAAAACATATCAAAGCAGGTGAGAACTCTTTAAAATGCAGATGGAATGGTACATATTTTATGTCTCTTAACTTATTTTAATTTCTATGTGAAAATTCCAGATTTGAGTCTAAGGAAAGCTATGTTTTCCCTCCCTTCTTGTCACTTTTCTCTGCAAAAGCTGAAGTTGTTTTGGAAGACAATGGGGGCTTTTTCAGCTGGGGCTCCTGTTCCCCGTATAATGCATTCCAAAAAGACTGGCTTCCTTCCTAGCCCTGGGGCTCCAGACATTGTTCTGGAGGGGCCAACCCACCGTGAGTGGTGCAGACTTGTGTGCAGGGAGAGGTGGGAAAGAGGATGAGGGGGTCAGAGGACACGGGAGACACTGTGCAAGTACAGAGTGGGGCATCAGGCAGTATGGGGCGCAGCCTGGCAAAGAGCCAGAGAGCAAGGAGGGAGGAGGGACCTGAGTGCAGCAGACCCCGGGACAGGGAGGTTGGGAGGGAGAGGGCGGCATGCAGTGTGGGAGACATTGGGTGGAAGAGGGGAACAGGAGAGGGAAAGAATGGGGTGGGGGAAGCAGAGGTGAGGAGTGGGCTGTGGGCAGACACTAGCAGTGCAGCTCGTCAAACAGTGTGGGTATACTTTGTAAGAAAAGATGGGTTCATCAGTGGAGTCACAGGACTGACACACTTTCAACAAATGTATTCCAGCTGTTACGTGGTCCCAGGAATCCACACAGTGACACCTCGGTGTTTGGGAATGGAAAGAAGGGACCTCACCCCCAATAGCTCAGGATGCTTTGCTTCAACCCCGGAAGAGGTAACAGAGAGTGACCTGTCACTGGAGGGTCCTCCCCTCCGCCTCGGGGGGCACAGAGCCAAGGTCTCCGTCCCTGCTCCAGGACTCCTGGCACCAATTACCCAGTGCCAGCCCTCCTGTCCTCCACTGCATACTCTTTCTTCCGTGATGCTACAAATAGAGCCATTGCAATTTACTTTGGAGAAAGAGATCACCTTTAAATAAGCAAGCATCTTTAGCATGCAGCCTATCAAACAGTTCACAGTTATCAGTGACTTTCAGGGTCACACCATTTTGACTCATGTCAATTTTTAACAATAAAGTTTAACAATAAAATGAGGGACAGTCGCCCCTGTGGGCATCCACTGACCTGAGTGATTGCAGGTGTGCTCTCGTGTCTTTTCAGGGTGCAACTCTGTGAGACGAGGTCAGCAGCTTTTTCTACCGTTGTTTCCTCCGGGTCAAGTTTTGGTGGCAGCATCTCATCCCAAGGGACAGCTTCGTAAGCTCTGGGAAATGATTAGGTGAGGACACTTTAGGAGGAACACACATTCAGCTGTGAGGGCTCATGACAGTGTGGCACACTGTGATAGGCAGGATCCAAGGGCAGCACCAGATTCCTGCCCCTTGGTGTCCTCTCTCCCCAGCCCGGGCAGCCCTGAGCATGGCAAGCGCTGCTCCTGCAGCATGTCACTCTGGGTGTCGAAATGGACTCATGACCCCTAAGTGAGGTCCGCAGTCTGCCAAGTCTCGGCTCCCCCAGGGCTGGGTTACCCTGAGTGGGTCTGCTGGAGCAAGCAAGCCCTGAGCGGTGCCAAAAAACCAGCAGCAGGTGCTCGGTGGCCGCCCCAGAAGGAAGATTTCATGACTCCCAAGGCTACAATTTTGCCAAGAGCCTAAATGAGCCTGGAGGATGAGACAGCTTGGTTCCAGCCTGGAGAATCTGTGACAGTGTGCTCCATGGGTCAGGTCCTGCCTGGACTGCTTGACTGGCATAATAGTAAGAGTCACTCAGTTTGAGGTAATCGGTGACATGACAGTGGAAAAGTGATACGTGGACTTCCATGCATCTTCGTTTCCAAAAACATTTCATTTTACCTTCACCTCTAGATCAGAAGACCATGAGTTTATAAATAAATTATTGCCTCAAAAATTGATTTTGCTTGCTGAAGGGTCACTCAGCCATTGATGGTCAAACTTGAAACTTGCTATGGTTGATACACTGTGTCAACTTGAAAAGTCTAGAAGTCTAACTAAGACTCAGCAGGGAGCCAGGGTCCTTACTTCAGCCTGTGCAAGAGGAGGTCATGGAGATTTCGTGAGTGCTCCATCTGCCCTAGGGGACCCGGGGTGGCCTGCATACACTCTAAGGGAGGGGGAGAATCTCCCCCTTTTTGCTCTGGATGCTTTTGCTGGCTGCTGCCTTGAAGTGTTGCCCCAGTGCCATGTGCCTCCCTGGCTTCAAGCCAGCTGATTATGGACGGAAACCTCCACGAACTGTGAGCTAAATAAACCGTTTCTTCCTTCATTTTGGGTGTTGGGTATTTTGTACCAGCAATGAGAGAAAAGTAACCAAGACAGGACCCAAGGTCAAGTCACCTCCCATTAAGAGTCAGCACCCTTCCCACTTTTCCCATCCCGGCCACCAAAGCACACGGCTCCCAAGCACCGCACAGGGCTCCAGTCACACCACTCTGTGTCACACGCACTTTCCACAAGACTAAGAAAGCAAAAGTGCACAGGAACGTATGCCTCAGCGCTGTGCACGTGAGGGGAAGGGCCCTCGGGCCCTACAGAGGGCGGTGGGCCCAGTGCTGCAATTCCTGGCTCCTGGCCGCTGCTTCTCTCCTCTCTGCTCCGGTCTCCTGCCATGCCTGTTTGGCCTCTGCTCCTCACTCTGCTGCTCTCTCAGCCTGCAGAGCACCCTGCTCTTGCATCTGGGGCCCCCTTCCTGGACCCAGCAGGGCATGAAACACCTCCTCACTCCGCCTTTCTGGGCGCTCTCTTTGGCTGTCTTCGGCTTCCAGACTGCAGTGTTCTTCAGGCTCCTCCGCCTCGCCCGCGTCCTTTTCAGCTTCTTCTGCTGCTGCCTGGTCCTGGTGCGTCTTCTCACGGAGAGGTGTCAAGGCGCGGTGCCTCTCCGCACTTCTCCTCTAGGGTCCTCATCCAGAGCCTGGCGTCTGTGAGCTCTGGCTCTGGGCTCTGTCTCTCGCAGACTTCTCTCCAAGGCTCCAGGCCAGTCGACCTGCTGCCTACTGGGCACATCCACTGCGACGTCTAGATGTCTAGTCAACCTACCTAAGCTGCCCTTCAGGTTCCCCCCAACGTGCCCCGCCTGCCTTTGTCACGTGAGGGAGAGAGCAGCGCTGTCAGGCCGTGCAGCTCTGGAGCTCCAAGCTTCAGGATCATGCCGGACTCCTCCTCCTTAGAGGTGCACCACAGCCCAGCCCATGAAGCAGGCCACTCAGCACGTGTCCGGCAGCCACCCCCGTCCACACCTGCTCTGCCAACTGCAGCCCCTCCACACGCTGCCAGTGTCTGTCCCAGGAGCAGCACAACCGACCCCTCTCCACACATGACCTCCCGTCATGCAGAACTGGTCAAGGCTCTTCTTGCCAGAGGCCCCTGTTGCTGGTCCTGGTACCCTCAGAAAGCACCCGCGAGGGCTGGTTCCAAGCCCTCCTCTGCCTCCTGCTGAGGCTCCGGCCCCTCTTCTTGTCCTGTCTGGCTGGCCTCCCTTCCACCTGGACATGTTTTTTATTTAGTCGACGTAAATGGACGTCTGTGTTTGACCTTCTCTGAATTACTCATGGGGTCAAGGCCATCACTACACTGTGGATGAGTCATTAGACACAGGATATAGACTTTCACACAACATTCTGTTGGGAAAATGCCTACTTTTGTGTGGAAGATTTGTAAAACGAGTCCTTCACATCATACTGTTTGTTTGGTGGTACCAGTGGCTCAGCATCACCCTGGAAGACATAAACGGTAAATTAAAAGGAAGCAAAAAGAAATGGAGTTTGCTGATTTTTTAATTCACCACATTTTTTTACATCCCCTTCCTTCCTTCCTTCCTTCCTCCCTTCCTTCCTTCCTTCCTTCTTTCCTTCCTTCCTTCCTTCCTTCTTCCTTCTTTCTTTTCCTCTCTTTCTCTCTTTCTTCTTGTTTTGTTTTGAGCACCTTTTGGATTGACCAAAAGGTCAATTTCTTCTTTTGTTTTGGAAATTTACATTATATTTATATTTTTGCAATGTTAACTTAAAACTTATAAAATGCATATTAAATTTAGTGGAAAGTCAGATTTTTAAAAGAAGGTGCTTGCATTTTAATCATTAGCAAATAATTAGCTTGAACACCATGTAACTAAAATATTAAATTCTTGTGTGGAAGATAAGTTCTGAAATACCTTCTCTCTCCTTATCTTCCACCTTATTTAACCAATATTAATTAATTATTTACTATTCTAGTCATTATTATCCTTTAACTGATAGTATTTATTTAGGTTTTTTATGATATTTTACCCACTCTGTGCCTGCTTGGTTTTCTTGGTGTGTGGTTCCATTTTCTGTGTTGCTGAAGTTCAGTTTTCAATGATGCTTTCAAAGATGTGAACTTGTAGTTTTTAATTCTCCCTCACATTTGAAAAATATGGCTGGCTTAGAAGTCTAGCTCAATAGGTATGACTTTCTAATATTGAATAAATCTAATCCAGTTTCTGATTATAGTGGTGGCTTTAACATTGTCCTGAGTAATTTTGCAGGTATTGCTTTTCTTTCCCCTATTTGGTTGCAGTTAGTATACTTACTTGAGGTTTTTTCTACACTTTTAATACAACTTCTTGCAGAGAGGACATGTTTATGTCCATCTGGTATAGGATTTGTGATGTTTCTCCAATCCAGGAATTCATGAAACGCATCCAATGAACAGTTTTAGGTCTTTATCTCTTTATTATCAGTGCACACTCTTCATTTCCCACCCCCTTTTAGAAAAACTCCTACCAAATCCTTTTACTCTGTCCCTCATTTTTCTAATTTTCTTGTCGCTTCATCTCTAACTTCCAGTCTACACTACCAACCTATATTTGCCATTTCCTTTTCTACTTGTTTCTAAATTATATTTAAACCTGTTTAGTATACATTTTAGAATCTCATCAATGCTGAAACAGTTTTCTCCTTCATTTGGTCAGCAAGTTGAACTGCATTGACTTTTTTTAAGGTTAAATCAGTATATTCTTCAGATTAGTTTCCTTTGATCATGCAATATATATATTCACCTATTTTTTTTTCTTTTTATAAGTTACGGTTTTAACTGGCTAGGGTCATGTGTACTTGTGTACATGAGGAGTATCAGTCTGCAACTGCCTTTCTTTTTGGTATTACCCTGGTCTGGTTTTGTTATTAGGAGAAGTCAGGCTCCTAAACCTAACTGAGAAGTGTGCTTTTCACTTTCTGAAATAACTTCCATAGTTCCAGTGTAAGTCCATCCTAGAACATTTATGGGATTCATCAGTGAAACCATCTAGGTGTGGCGTTTGGGGAAAGGATTCTAATTTTTACAGTTACTTCTCCTGTTGGGCTTTGTGTTTTTCTGGTTGTTCCCCACGTGCGTGAGAGGAGGTTTTCATTAATTTGAAGGCCTGGTGGGGAGAGGGCATCTGCATGGCTCAGTGGCCCCCACAGCCCAAAATAAACGATATTAAAGCTGCTTAATTGTTTCGATTTTCCTCATCAGGGCCTCCAGTTTCACACACATTGCCTCTCCTATGCCCAGCTGCCATTTCCACCACTGCTGACACTTTTCAACTCATTCCTTACCTCTTTTTCTTTCTCGTCAATGCTCTTCTGCCTAGTTTTGATGCCTCTTATTAAAACTTTCAGCTCTTTTCCCTTGGTTCCTTGTAGCTAAGTACTATGTCCTAACATAAAAATTATGTTTTATACTTTCCACTGACCATGTTCGCTTTTCATTTTAAATTTTCTGTGCAAAGGCAACCTTCATAGCTACGAATGCTAATCCATTTTGAGGGTTGTAGTATAATTTTTTTCTGTTGCATAATTTTCTTCGTTGGAGTGTTTTAATTTTTGTTTTCAATTTTATCACAATCCCTTTATAGAGTCATTCCATCTTCTGTTCACTGTATGGCTCCGGTGTGGGTTACTGTATTCTTAACTCAATGGCGCCCCCTTTTGTCAGTGTACTACACTACAGTTTCTTACATAAAATTTTGTCGCTGGAGGAATTGTGTAGCCCCCAATTATTTTTATCTTCTTTCTTCCTTCAGAATGTTACACATTCTTCTTTGGCTTCACCACCCAACCTGCAAGAGCATCTCTCCTTCCTTTTGTCCTTCTCCTCTTCCTGTATGGTCAGTGCCTTTGGCTGACTGCTGCCTCACATCTGGCACTTTAACTCCTTCCTTGTACACTTTCTGCTTCACCTTTTTCTTGGCATCTAGATAAGTTCTAGACTTGCTGCAAGCCCTCTTCTCTCTACCATGTGGTTTCCCCAAGACTATGCTAGTTTCCTACAAAAGATTTCTGCTGAGAGTGTGACTTGGTAAAACTTTGTGTTTTCCTTTTATATTTACTTGTAGTAATTTGAAGGTTAGAATTTCTCCATTGTCTAGCCATGTTAAAGGCGTGAACCTTATACCGTATTGTTTTGCTGTTGTGCATTGGTTTTGAGGGTTCAAGGAAGCAACAACTATTCTCAGACACCATTATATTTGGTTCCTCAAAAGTTATCTCTTTTGCTCTTCCTTATCTGTCTGGACAGATACTTATTGAATTTTTTTTTTTAAATCCAACTTGTGATTTTGGCGATCTTTAGTTTTCCATTTCTTAAATTAAGTTCTTCTTTCGCCCTGTTTTTTGCAATGATGTTCCATGTTCTTCTAACTTCTTGAGGTGGAGCTTGCTCATACAAAATCTGTTTTGTTTTCCTCTGTAATAAAATGTACATGCAGTACTGCACCTTGTGTCCAGCCTTGACTCTAGTTCCATTCCACATGTTTTTTGACAACATTTCTTCTCATTCTGATCAAAATATTTTCTAGTTTCTCTTATGGTTTCTTCTTTGGCCCATGACTTATTTATAAACACATTTTGATACTTCTGAGTACATAATTTGCAAAGGTGCTTTTTTTCTGCTATACTTGTCTTGTGGTCGAAGAACATACTTTGTAGGATTTTAAATTTTGCAATTTGAGAAAATTTTATTTTATGGCACACTATATATTAATTTTCCTAACTATTCCTTGAAGTTAGAATGTTATATGTATGTGGGACATTTGTCCCACAATGTTTCTTGCAAACTTTCTGTGAGCTCTAGCTTGTAATAAACATGTAGCAGCACTTAGATATTTTACTTCATCCTGATAATAGGTTTTTTCATTTATTTTGGTACTCTGAATGGAAGCCATGGGACATTTTACCCTTGAACTACTTCTCTGCCCCTTTTTATTTTTTATTTTGAAACAAGATCACTTTAAATTTCCCAGGTAGGACTCAAGTTGCAATACTTCCTTTAGTGCTGAGAGTATAGGTGTGTACAGCATGCCTGGAAAGAAATCTAACTTTAAAATACATGTATAAAATAATTGCCGATTATATGTGAGTTTAAAACCACTGCTTAATATGTCCCACATGGCTTTGTCTCTTCCTTGTTCTCCTTGGATAAACTTTCCATTATTCCATCAATTGTGTTAACATTGTTTATTGTTTTTCTGTTTAGTGTTCTTACAAATTACAAAATGAATGCTTATATTATTCATTATTACTAGTAATAATTAATACTTTTACTCTCCTACACTTTTGATATATAATTGTAAACATAAGCTTCATTTATTTAGATAGTTGAAACTATAAAATATTTAACTTGACAATGATATAATTGATCTTCAATTTCCAGAATTCTATAAATGACTGTATATAAAACATTTAGTTTTATTCATTCATGGTTTGTGTTATTTCCTTTAAAAAGTGTAAGAGTGCCATAGAATTCAAAAACATGGATTAATCTTATTCAAATAAATATTAATGTTGTGTTGACAATATCAATGCTGCATTAGCAAAACCATCACTTCAGAAAATTATAACTTTTCTTATAGCTTGTTTTGGGGGGGGGTTAGCAACACACTGAGTCAGCATACAGAAATTGTCTAATTACAATTTAAGGTTTACATAAAAAAATCTCTTGAAATGTAAAATCTCTTTGATTTTGAGCCCAGTAAGCAGCTGGAAGTGTCTCACACTTTGTGGACAGAAAAGCCATAGAAATTCTTTGTACACTGCAAACCAATGCCAGCAGCGAGCCCTGATTGGCTGTTTCATAAGAGCAATGCGGTAGTAAAGCTGTTAGCTGGAAATCGCTTAATGAGTCGGAGGTGATGCAAGCTTTATAGTGAGCATCAGTAACTTGTATTTTCTAACATAACAGTGTGAACAATGACGTTCAAGGACCCATTTAGCACTGTATGTAGGTCTAAATATTCTGTTTGGTGCCTCAAGATAATTTTCCACCCCTGTGAATTTTAAAAAGAATTTAAATAACTTAAGGTCATTTCAGACTTCCAGTGAAATGTTTTGTGAACATTTCTCTAATTTACTAATAAATGTTACAAGCGTCTAAAAAGTTATGCTTTTTAACTCATATATTTGCAGGTAAAAATACTAAGGAAGATGTAATCACTGCCAAATATCACTGTAAATGGTGACTTCTATCAGTGGGGTTCTTCCTGGTAGTCACCAGAGTCTGAAAACTGTCCATTTGTCTGTTCTCCATCTTGGAGACAACTACTCCTTTTGAACTTGTGCTTAACTCTTCTTTTGCAGCGTCTGAAACTTACCGTCTTATTCTCTGGTGGTTCCCATCCTCACCGCTCTTCACCCCTTTGTATTCTATTACAACATAATCTTTCACTGGAATTTGCATTTTACGTCTTCCAACTTCTGATTACAGTTCTTTAAGTTGTTCTTAGCACATCTTTCATTTATTAAATGTTTTCAATTCCAGATTCTCAGCTTTCTTATCCACATAAGCTCCTGAAAGTATATCTTCACTTTCCAGGGTCTGTTCTCTTGCCACCATGTCTTCTTTCTCTTGCTGTCTGCTTATATATATGCTCCTGAAACCGAGTTTCACAGAACCTTTACTTCTCAGGATAGATGTCTTTAAAAGTCTCCAGACAAGACCAGTACCACTGCAGCAGAACTGTATCTGCGCCCTCCACCAATGTTTTCATCGCCACAGTGAGATTCTTCAGTGGCATCAGTATCATAAGTGCGTCATGGGCCTGGAATCCCTTCAAGCTCAACAAGACAGAACAGAAGAGGGTTACTGATGTCAAGGTTTCCATCGAAGCAATTTCTACAATGTGGAAAAATGGAACCTTCAGACCCTCCCGGTTTCTCCCCATCCTCATGTCCTTCACGCTGTTTCTCTGTCCCTTTGAGACATTTGCTACCACTGCTATTGACGCTGAGGGTGGCACTGGCAGAAAGCACAGCTGTGGCGGCAGGCCTCAGTTTACCTGTGTGGAATCATCCCTTGCCTCAGCATCCCAGTGAGGAGGTGAAAAGTGTTTCAGAGAGACCTCAAAATAAACTCAGATTCCATGACTGCTGCCACATATCCTGCTTTTGTTTTTCTATTTCTGCGATTTCCAATAAGCGCAAGTTCATCATGGTCTTCTCCTGTTTTTGACTCTTGTATTTTCCATCTTCTCCTAAGTTTGTGTTTCGTCGTATGTGGTTTCTTCTGCCTTATTTATTCGTCCGCTAGTTCTCTCTGTAAATGAGTTGCATCTGCTGCTCTATCCACCAACCAAGTTACGTACCATGTTCGTCTATTCTGGAATTATTATCTCCCAGTTTTCTACTTTCACATTTTCTAATTTATACTTTATGAAAATTGTGAGCTCGTCTCTTTTTCTTCTCTTTCTGTTTTCTCTCATTTCCTTGATTCTCACACATAGTAAACTTTCTATTTATTTGTTTGGATAGTATCAATAAAATATGATTTTATACTGTTAAATTTATTCATGGAAATACTTTGAGACTTTGTAAGATATTATCCTCTTCCAAAGACAATTTTTTTTTTTTGCCTCTGCCTGGTTCTTGGGAATGACAGCATTCTGGGATCCCCCAAATCCTAGTTCAAGATTTGAAGTTTTCTCATTTACTTCAATTAAGCAAGGGCGCAATCTTTAAGGAATCTTTGCTGTTGACCTTCTGTTATTTCCAGAGGATGGGATTCTAGGTTATGCAGCCCCAAAAAAGTGTGTGGTTTTTATGGATCAGCTTCAACTTTTGATCTTTTATTCCCAGAAATATCGAATCAAATTCTCAGTTACATCTTTCAAAATAATAAAGTCCTTCTAGGTCAAAGTAGTCCTATATGGTAAGCTTAAATTTTAGAATTTCTGTTTTCTTTTCAGCCCAGTAAGTTCTCTCTGCCTTATTAGCTCTGGGCACTTTAAAAATAAATATTAATTTAGTTGTGCGTTTGGAAGTACTGGTCCATGTTACTAAGTCTCCTTTATTGGAAGTAAAATATACAGATTGACTTTTTGCTCTTAAAAAGTCTGTTGTTATTTTAACATAAATATTCCAGTAAACTTTCTCACAAGAAGCATCTAGTTCAGAACTTTAATTCTAAAAGAGCGACATAGAGCGTGTAGCCTGGTCACAAATTTGTAGCTTTGATGAAAACAGGCACCAATGATGTGAAGGTCTTACACTGTTCACTTTGATTTGCTCTCACAGGAATTACCTACAAGACCAGTGAATCCTTTGATGAGTTTGGATATGGAATAAGGGAAGTTAGTGAAAACAAATTTTAATTATACCACAGCCACATGTAGAAGTCCCCAAATAGATCCAATTACCCTCAATTCTAATAATGTGACATTTTTTATAAAGCAGAAATGCGTAGATTTAAGGGAAAGCAAAGTGCCCTGCCATGGTGCACAGCATCTCAGGACAGGCGGCTCCGGTGACACAGACTCTGGTCTCTGTTTCTCAGTCACGTGCCTGAGTGTGACTGCTGCCGTGTGGGGGACATGTGCCCCCAGAGCCTGCAGTGGTAAGATTAGAAGACGTTGTGAATGGAGAGGTGGAACGGGAAGTCTACGTGACACTGAAACAGCAGGAAAAGCCCTGGGAAGATCCACTTTGGAAGGAGCATATGTGGGTTCAAAGAGATGCGAGCTGATTCTTTACTGTGCATTCATTTTGGGGGTGATGAAAATGTTCTAAAATTACAGCCTGGTGGTGATTGTACAATTAATTCTGTGGATATTCTGAAAACATTAAATCATATCCTTTAAATGAGTGAATTTTATGGTATATCAAATGTATCTCAATAAAGCTATTTAACAATACTTTTCATGTCTGCGATTCCCTTAGGAGTCTTCAGTTGTCCTGGTTTTAAGGGCTGTCAAATCTACACAGGAATATGGCCAAGAATGCAATCCTTTAATTTAGAAATTACATAGGTATAAATTTTGTCTTTTATTGTCTGACTCAAGGGAGCTGTAAGATCAGAGGGCTTCCTTTTCTTGGGGTGCACATGCTACCTTGTTAAGAAGCAGAGCCGGAGGCAGGGAAGCTATTCTAGGGATGTCCTGGAGCAGCTTCTAGCTGGAGGAGGACAGGGGTCAGGATAAGGGCAGGATGGGGAGGGAGCAGACGCCAGGAGGCAGCCAGCCAGGCTCCCCCCAAGGATTCCAGCGGCCACTTGCCAAGATGTGAGGTGAGCAGGGGGGATAGGCACAGCCCTCCAGGCTGTTAGGGCACCACCCACTGTCACCTGCCAAGAGGGGTCTGAAGGGGCAGCTTCAGCACCTCTCTTCCCTCCTCTGGGATGGTACCATGGGGGTGGCACCGAGAGGGCATGAACACAGGGGATGCAAACCTGGGCACAGGGCCTGGCAAGCAAAGAGCTCCTGGTTACTAGCAGCTATTTTGTTTTCATAGCAGTGGATGAGGATGACCAAACACACAGGCGAACTGTAAGAACTGTTTCAGGCCCCATGAGAAACCTTACCGCACAGGATTCCTCCTCTTCCAGCACATCCGTGTGGCTAACCGAGCTCCGCTCCCCGTGGGCTTTCGAGGGAGTAACTTTCACTGGGCTGGTCCAACCTGGAAACCGAACCGGAAGTGTATTCCCGTGGGTAAAACACAGGGGAAAATCTCTTCTTCCATTCTAAGTGCTTTGTACTGGAGAACTGAACCAGATGGTGTTGATTTTTGGTGGATGAGCTAATTATTTTTCTAGATTTTTTTTTTGGCAGGGAAAACAGAAGAGCACTGCAAATGTACGTGTTCATAGAGTCATAATAGTGGATCATTACTTGGTGCTTTAAAGTTATTCCCAGAAGAGACCTGTCAGGTACCATGTTCTGTGCGTGTCTGTTCAGCCACGCTGAGCCTGGTGGTGAGACACACCACTGTGGTTACCGCACAGCGAACTAAACCCTTGTAGTAAAATACAACATTTTATTAAAAATATAACGCTACCCTTCCACAAGTACTCACTGTGCCACCAGTGGGGACTGACAAGTGTACACAAATTTCAAAATAGTGTTTCTGATTTTGAGGTGCCCATGAGAAAATGGAAAATTTGGGCTTATTAAAAGACACTTTCAGGGGGACGTGGCAATCACAGTGTTAGTTGAGCCCCAAATTCTGTGGGGGTGCAGAAGAGGGATATCTCGTCCAACCAGATTGTCAGGAGTTAGGAACATCTTCCTGAAGGTGACAGCGGATCTAATCTTGAGAACCAAATAGGACATAAATTTAAAAAGGGGAAGTGGAGCAAGAACAACCATTCCAGGCAGGGAACCAGTGGGGCAGGCTTGGACGCTATCACAGAGTTAAGAAAAGATAAAATTTCATTATGGCTAGATCATGGCATGGTAGATAAAGAGTGGTGGAGAATGAGAAAGAGAGGGAGGCCGGGGTCACACAGGCGAGCCTTGGAGCTAAGTCACACACGGGCTTCCCTCGCAGGGTTCTAAGCGATAATGGTAACTCTGGGGAATCACTTGTCGTGTGCACCGGTGTCCACAAACGTGAAGACAGTAGGGTTAGCTCTAGCAGTTTCCGTGTTCTTGCCAAACCTATGGGGAAAGGAGAGGCTTTTGATCTTGTCCTCAAGTTTTATAGATTTGTACCGCGAATTAATTCAACTTAGAAAAGTGTAAATTTGGGAGTGAGTTGGATGGTATATACATGCTAAAAGCATAGGGAAGACTCGTGAGAAGAGATGCTTAGCATAAGCACTCAGGATTCGCCTGTGGATCCTACCTGGAAGGTACTGTACGTTTTTGCTCAAATGCCAGTGACCTGTGTGAGTTATTTGATCCTTCTTAACCTCATTTCCCTCACACTTAATGTCCGCTGGCAGAGTTGAAAGCCATAACTGAAGACTACAAAGGAATGACTTACATACAGCGTAAGTATTACTATCGGTAGTGCTAATGTAATAATATCCTTTTCATAAAGAAGATAATATCTCAGGCAACGTCTGACTCGGAAACTCGAGATCGGGTCTGCAGAGGGAACTGGCAGAAGAAGGGTAGGACACAAGTGGATGAGGGACAGTCTGCAAGCTCAAAAGGGCCAGGAGAGAGATTAGAGTGTCAGAAGGCCTCGGTATATGTTTGCTGATACTGAAGCCAGAGAAAGCCCACATGGGAAGGAAGTGGGCAGCCTCTGAGTGCAGAACACATTCCCTGGCTTCAGTGAACAAGGAGATGGATTCCTCAGGCACAAGGGACTGAGTTCTGTGACAACCTGAATGACCTTGGAGGCACATTTTTCTCCAGGGACTTTAGGTAAGAGCCAATGCTCAGAATGAGCTGTCATTGGATCGTGAATAGGAGATACAGGTGAGGTGCCCCACACTTCTCACTTCCTCCTCCAAACTGGGAACTAATTAATGATTTTGAGCTGTTAAGTTTGTGGCAATTTGTGGTAGTAGCCAGAAAAACTGATAGATTTAGAAGAAAGAGACAAAGGGACAAAAGTCATTTTGGTTTTGAAAATTATATGGATAATTGCTATTTGTGGAACATTATGGAAAAGGAAATCCTTTACAAATCTATCATGCAAAAACCACGGGATAAGACTTTGTGGTATCCATCTTATTTGCAGCCATTCAATTAATTGCTTTGAAAGCATCATTTAACTTTTAGTCAGAGGAGAAAAAAAGAAACAGAATGAGGAATTACAGTTGTGTCATCAGAATAATTGCATTTAGGTCAAAATGCGATGTTTTTGCCTCCAGCCAGTTTCAGTATCTGCTAAAAAAAAAAAAAAATCCCAAACCTCAGGACAGAACTCAGTGTCTTAGAACAAAGACTTATTTATGTTTCAGGTGTGGTGCACACAATCAGGAAAAGAGCTCTAACTTCCAAGGGGAGACACAGATTGGTTCGCGGGTGTAGCATCCACACTTTAGCAAGGGGGATCCCATGTTCCAACCATTGCTTCTGTTGAAACAAGTTCTGAGGCCTAACAGATAAACCCAAGAGAAAAAGGGGTGTAGGTTTGGCTCACTAGCTGACATAGCTCCTCCCCCTATTTAATACAGAGTGAGCAAGCGAGAAATCTCAGCTCTGAGCTCCTTCCTAGGAAGAGACAGAATTGATTCATCCCTGTGAGCAGTGTCCCTTCTTCTCTGGTGCTGTGCAAAAACTTGGCACCTATCTTACCAGTCCTGGAGCTCTGCTGGTTTGGCATAGTGTACCTCACAGGAGATAATAAGATGGCATTTTGGACTGGTAGAAACCATAGTTCATACTCTGCACAACATGGGAAAAGCAAAATAAATTCAAAGAAATGGAAAGAACTGATAGAATCTCTGGCCAGGGTGAAAAGGATAAGTCTTCTTATTTACCAGGCCAGTTCAGGGAGGCTAGAAAACTTGCCTGTTTTATCTAACGCACAAACATCTACAAAGAGAGTAAAATAAAATGAAGATTCATGCAGAAATGTTTCACAAAAGAGAAGATAAATTCTCAGAAAAATTTTCTAAAAGATGGAGCCATAATTTTCCTGACAGATAATTCAGAATAATTGCCACGAAGGGGCTCACTAAGGTCAAGAGGATCAGAACTGGAGGGAGAGAGAGCAGGAACACAAGAATAGTAGGAGATCTCAGTACACTATTTTCAATAATAGACACAGAATTCAGACAGAAGATCAACAAGGAAAAACAGCAGTTAAGTAATTTACAGACCAAGTGGATCTAACAAACATACATAGAACATTCTACCCAACAGCAGTATGATAGAAATTCTTACAAACAGCTCATTCTCCAGGATAAATCACATGTTAAGTCACAAAACAAGTCTTAATTTTAAAACCAAAATCAGGCCAAGAATCTTTTGTGATCACAATGGAATAAAGCTGGAAATCAATAGTAGAAGGAAAAATGCACAAATATGTAGAAATTAGTATTAAAGACTTTTTTGTGTGTCAAGAAAAAAACACAAAATAACTAGACACAAAGTAAAATGAACACACCATGTACCAAAACTTACAGGATGCAGCAAAAACAAAACAAAACAAAACAAAACACCAGAACTGAGAGGAAGGTTCATAGTAGGAAATATCTACATGAAACAGAAGATCCTAAATAAACTGAAACTTACACCTCAAGGAGCTAGAAAAAGAAGAAAATAATGTAAAAGTTAGAATAGAAAGGAAATAAAGATTTGGCGTTATATCAACAAAAATAAATCGTGAAAAGATAGTAGAGATAGATCAATAAATCCAAGGGTTGGTTCTTTGAAAACATCATCAAAATTGATGAGTATTTGGACAGATTGATAAAAAAAAAGTCAAATAACTAAAACCAGAGGTGAAAGAAAACTGACTTCACAGAAACAAAAAGGGATTAAAAAGAGTACTCCAAGTAATTGTGCATCACCAAATTGGATACAGTAGGTGACAGGGATTAATTACCATAGACACATCTATCAAAACTGAATCATAAAGAAACAGAAACTATGAACTAACCTATAAGTACGTAAGGAGATCCATAATAAAGATCGTGAAACCCAAAAATCTCATAACAAATAAAAGTTCACGAGCAGAGAGTTTCACTGGAGAGTTCTACCAAAAATTTAAAGATTTAACACCAATGTTTTTCATACTCTTTCAAAGCAAATTGAAGAGGATACTCCAAACTCATTCTGTTTGAGGCCAGCATTACTCTAATACCAAAATCATTAAAAGAAACAACAGAAAATATTCCAAACATTCCTTAGGAATACTGATGCAAAAGCCCTAACAAAATACTAGAAAAGTATTTAATAGCACAGCAAAAGGGTAATAAACCATGACCAGAGAATGCGAGGAGGTGACATGGTTGGGCTTGCTGGGAATATAAAATGCCGTGGTCCCATGTGCTTCATGGCACACATTTTCTCCTGCCTTTTCTTGTCTGTGGCTGGGTGCTGAAGAGGCGCTGTGGACGGGAAGTGCCCCGTCTCATATGACAGGCTCCTTCAGCTGTGTGACTTGGCCTTCTCCTTTTCACATACTCAGATGTAATCTGTTCTTGCTCCCTGCCTGTCAAACACAATTTTACATAGAAGATTGTCCCTATGGTTTCCCTCTGGAGGGTGTCTTGACACTCGGCCCAGGTCCATGGCTGAACAGGAGAGAGTTCACAGGGAATTAAGGTTGAGCAGATGTCTGCAAAGGGTCATCAATCCTGCGGCCAGGACTGTGGCACTCTGTGCAGGGCTTGCTTCTCTTCAATGCCTGTTATTACTGGACCTCCATGATTATTTTCACCTTCTTTCTGAATTCATTTTAGCTCCTGTCATTTCATAACCATCAGAAGATTTTTTTTCCAAGGGAGAGATAGAGAAAAGGAGATTTACTACAGTTGTCAAAGTGATAACTAAATACTCTTGAAGTAAAATAAGTCTACTTGTCTATAATGTTATATGTGTCATGTTGCTCACTTAACCTAAAAATCATCTTTTATTTTTAAGCTAAATTTTGCTTTACAAGTACACTTATGTACCTTATCATTCTATGATTTTCTTAAAATGTGTAAATAATATAAAAATACCTTATTTTATGCTAATTTTACTGCAAAAATTCTGATTTTTTCTGAGATGGGGTCTTGCTATAGAGATCAGATTGGCCACTACAGAGCCTAGGCTGGCCTCAAACTCACTATGATCCTCCTGTCTCAGCCTCCTAAGTGTTGGAATTACAGGCATGTGCCACCATGTCTGGCTGAAAAAAAATTTGTAATTTTGATAGCCATGACCTCCTCCCTCACTGGAGTATTTAAGACACATAAAGTCCGTGCTTCCTTATTTACCTCCAAGTCTTGCTCTGATGGAAACGTCTAGTACTTTCCTGGAATTCCACCTCCTGTCCTGTTGCAGCTCTTGTGACAGTGTTGTTTGCCTTTTGATTGTTGATTGAAATCCTGTGTCTGGTCTAGTAACTCTGTGTTGCGGTTTCACATCACTGAAACTCACCAGGCTGGGTAAGGCTCTGCCAAGGCCGGGTTTTAAGTCTGCATCACCGCCAGGACTCATGAAGCTTGAACAAGGGTCCCTCAAGGGTGTATCATCCCGGAGTGGAAATAATGCGTAACTTGGGCCAAAAGGAGGTGGATAAGGGTGATGCACATGATAGTCTGGCAGTACCGAAGGGGGATAAGGGTGAAACTTAAGAAAAGCAGGGTTGCCTTTCTTCTCAAATCTGCCATAGTCACGTCTGTCCTCAACCCCTTTCACAAAAGGCATGTTCATTTTTCTTAAGAGATCACAGTAGTGTGGGTAATCCGTGTTCTCAACCGTCTTCTTTCCTGAAAAGATGAACCTCTCAGGTATACTTATCTTTCCGGATTTGTACTGAACTTCCATGTCCATGGCCTTTCTCTTTGTAATTTTCGAGGTCAGTAAATTATGTTGCTCTGCTAATTGTTTTCTCTTCAACTATACAAACTCTTGTATTTCTAACAATTGAAGACCAAAGCTAATGTAGCATAAAATTATCGATCCAGCTTTCTAAAATATTGGAGAGTAGTATTTTTTAAGATAAAAGTTTTTTTTTTCTTCACCAAAGGAAAGATAGAGCAGCAATAGAACAAAAAAGAAAAGCAGAACTCTTGTTGCTTGGCAACAGCTAGAACTCTAATGCACAGAACTCAACAGGTATGTCATAATGCAATTCCAAGGAAAAACAAAAACTAATCTTTGCAGGAAAAATTCCAATGTATTTTTATGTCCTATACTCAAGAAAATTATGCTCTTTATTTTAAATAGTATAGTAGATATCTCATGGGTAGAATGGTACTCAAGGAGTACTGAGCAGTTACTAGTGACAATATATTTTTAAACAATAGATATGTGATTACAATGAAGTATTTAGCTGAAACATGTTTCTTATCTAAATGTTAAGCTTAAGCACACTGTAAAAAACATGCATTATGCTAAAATTAAGTTGATGTGTCTAATTTTTAAGTAAAGCAACTCATAAATTATGGTCAAAGGCAAAGTTCATTTGCACATTCTAAATTATTCACATTTTAATACTATTATATGCCCAGAATAAGAGCAATTAGCATTTTAAGTTATTTTAGGCAACTACCAAGGTTATCAGTTACTAGCCCATATTAAAAGATCTCATCTAAATGACTGATATAGCAGTTCACTTCAAACTTATTTTCAAACAATTTTATTTTTGCCTAAAAGTGGCTACCAAAAAAAAAATTCCAAACATTAGAATACAGGGATAAAAATTCACATCCTTAATGAAGCAAATGTACAAATTATGCAAAACTCTAGAAGGGCCAGATACATCTAAGTCAGCCCAACTATAAGACAGTAAGAGTTTAAGATGGGTGAAATGACAATGGTCATGTCCCACCTAAAATCACTGAAAATGAGATGTACTAATAACACTAAGGGAGGGTGTGTTAGACAGTTAGGATGCCTGTTTGAAATGCCTGATGACATAGTATATCCAAAACATGCATAACATATCCAGTGAGTGTCTAAGTCCACTCATAATCATTCATTTCATATAGAAGGTGACAGCAGATTTCTTGGTAGGCATAGTCTTTAGTTGCTCAAACTTCCATGTTTGATTTCCATATACCCCGTGTATATGATTGACGTCTATCATAAATATAAAGCAAACCCTTGCAGAAACAGAAAAGAAGAGAGGCATTACTCTTTTCTCAATTTCTCTATAACACTTTTTCCCTATTAATGCCTCTTTGGTTGATAGGGGCTTTTGTATTTTTTTTTTTTTTCTGAATTTAGGTGATGAAAGATGATTTTCCAGGATGGTCACTGCATGAAATCAATTTCTTCTGTTCTCCATTCTTCCATTAAGCTTCTGTTGGGTGGGACTACAGGCATCACCTTTAACTGCCACAAGGTGTGCACTGCAATTGTCTTCCAGCAGCAGCAAGCATTGATATTACTAGACCCAGACAAAGTGCTGTGTATGACTCAATTCTATTTGTTGCTTGGAGTTGGCTCCCAAATTCTGCAAGTATGCAATCAATTTATATAAAAGGGTCTTTCCACACTGGCCATGGCAGTACATGCTTGTAACCACTCTGGGAGGCCGAGGCAAGTTCAACCACAGCCCCACAACTTAAGTGATTTAAGCAAAAGCTTATCTCAAAATTCAACAAATTAATCAATCAATCAAAGGGCTAGGTTCTAGCATATAAATTAAGAAAAAAAATCTTCCCGCAAATGTCACTCCAAAGTTAAAAGCATCGGCTTGGGGGTCCAGGTTTCCCCTTCCGGCTGCAGATTCGACCCTGGTCGTTTGTACTGTGCCGTATTGCCTGAGGAACAACGTGGCGGGACCAAGTCCACTGAACGTGCAGCGCCACACGCGACCGCCCGCGACTCCTTGGCTTTGGGAATCAGGTCCACGTTCCAGCGCCCCTCCAGCCTGGTTTCCGGCGGAAGTGCCAGCGCGTCGGGCGGAAACGCGGGCGCGTGCATCTGGCTTACTCTTCCGGCCGGCCGCCCTGTCACTTCCGGCGGCGGGTGGGCGCGCGCCCCGTAACGACCTTCCTTACTGAGGGTCTGCAGGCGGCTGCATGGAAGCCTCGGCCCCCCGCCGGGCGTGGCGGGGCTGGCGGCGGGCCCGGGCCGCGGGCTGGCCGCTCTCCCGGGCCACCATCCTCGTCTTCTCCGCCTTCCTGGTGCGGGCGCCCTCCTCAGGTGAGGGGCGGAGTCGCCCTGCGGTCGCGGCTCCAGCGGGGACAACTATTTCCGGTGTCAGGGCCCCGGGGTTCCTGCAATTACACACTGCGGCCTCCCGTACCCAGCGAGCAACCCTGCGGAGCTGCTCATGTACACCTCGCACAGATCGCTCGAACGACCCCAGATGGAGCTTTACATTTCAAGAGCTCACTGAGTTCCCTCAGGAAGTCCGTGGGCCGTTGGCCATGTGTGTACTGCAGTGGATTCCACGTGGACGTAGCGAGGATTTCCCGAGGAGTCGGCTTCCCGGTGCATGGAGGAACCGGCGGTAGTGGAGCGCCCTCTATTGGTTGTCGACGTAAAATGCAGGATTCATTTGGAGTTTAAATTTTGACATCTGAAGAATTGAATTATTTATGATATGAAAAATGTCTGAAGAAAGAAGGGAGAGTTCAGGCCAACTGTTGTTTAACTAGAAAGTTGTTTTTCTTCTTGATAACTCCTCGAAGAGTATAAATGTAAAAGGAATGTGACAGTTATCACGGGTGGAGAAAGAAATGGAAAGGTTATGGTCAGGGGCCTTTAGTCGTCCTGTTAAGAGAAGGATGCTTTGGAAGATGGCTCATGGCCTTACACCTAGGAGTGACAGAGTTTGTCTTTGTTTTGGAAGCTTAGTTTGCTTTCTGTTGAACCATTGACAAGACTTACGAGAAGCAGGCCAGCAGTCAATAGGTGAACACAGAAACTACTAGTAGTAAAGGGCAGATATTTATATGGCACCTTGCAGCTTATGCAATATTACACTCAGTTCCTACAATGATTCTGTAAACCCGATTTTGCAAATAAGGAAAGAGCAGATTCTAGAGTTTAAAGTGATTTTGCTAAAACCAGTTTGAGGCAGAATTTGGATTAAATTCAGGTTGTCTGGCTTCATACCCTTCCCTTTGTACTTTTGTGCTGTAAGGATTATTTAGGAGTAATGCTTACAGTATTGCATTTTTATACAGCCTTTTTTCACATTTCCTGTTCATACTATCGTGCCTACTGTATCTGCTCCTTCAACTATGAATGAAGAATATCAGGATGTATCTCACAATTATTATATAACAGTTGTTAGGCACAAGATACATTGCTGGGTGTTGGTGCGTCTACATTTACAAACACTGCTTCCATCAATAGAATTTATAATCTAGTGAGGAAATTATGTATGTGCATAAATAACTATATTCCAAAGTATAAAAGTTTTGTAAGAGAGGTACTGGTGACATACCATGTGGGGTGAAAAATATGGGCAAATAGGTTTGAAGGGGGACCATTTGTGATTTCAGTCTTGAATAGTGAGGGACTTGGATTTAGAAGTGTGTTCTGTGGTGGTATAGAAAAAGCCTCAGGTGAGATGTAATAGGAAGAAACAGCGGGTAGATTAGATTCCTTAGGCTGTGTGAAGGGGAGTACATTGGGAAACCTGGACTCAAAAGTCAGAGGAGATTGGATTATGGTGTTTCCCCTTGAGGGAAGAGAAAATGTGTTATGATACTAAGGTATTTTTAACATGTTGAAGTATGTAGTGAGTCAAACTATTAATCATTTATTTTACACAGATGGATATTTGATTCGATTGCCAAGGGCTTTTCGCTTGACGCAGGATCCAGTGAAAATAGTGGGATCATCGCATTTTCCAGGTACCCATAAGTAGATTTTCAGTAATGTAAAGAATGTTACTAGCATTCATTGAACTTTTAATAGTCTCATCCAAAATGGTTAATGTCCCTCAGTTATTCTGGTCCCATAAAGTCCTTTTCTCTGAAGAAGTGAAATAAAATGTTTATATATGTCATTAAAGTGTCATTAAAGTCTAATTCTGCATGCTATACTAGTTAAATGTGCAAAAATAAGTATTTCTAAAAGTTACAGATGCTATCTATATTTGCTTATTATAATACTATTTACCATTAAATCTGGACAGCTTAATTATGCTAAAATGTTTTTCAAATAAGATACACATATCATAAAACATTTGGATTTATAAAAATTTGTAATAGTCATATGAGATGTGAGTGAAATATTGTTTGCATTTATTGCGATAAATTCATTTGCCCCAAATTTTTCCCTTTAATGTATATAACTAAGTTGTAGTTTTTGTGCATTGACAGGTTTGCACAACTGTCACCACCATGTAATTTCATATTTTCATCACTGTCAAAAGAAACACTGTACTCATTGATCAGTCCTTCTGCAGGCCATGGAAACTCTTAATCTATTTCCTTTTTGTTAATATTTACCTGTTCTGTGTATAAGTGAAATCGTGTACTGTGTGGCCTCTGAATCTGAGTCATTTCACATAGTTTAATGTTTTTGAGCCCATCCATGCCACAGACTATATAAGAAATTCATTCATTGTTGTAGCAGAATATCTTCTGTTGTATGTGAATGTATGTTTTCGCTTCTCTTGGTTGTAGTGTAGAATTACTGGGTAATGTGTTAATTGTACATTTAACATTTTGAGGAACAGCCATTTTTCAAAGTGTGTAAACTAACTTGCTTTTTCGCATCAGCAGTATGTAGGGGTTCAGATGTCCCTACATCTGCATCACCATTTGTTATTTTCATCTGTTTCTTAAGTTATGATGTGTGTGAAGTGGTATCTAATTGGTTTCTAAGATGTGTTTTTTCTAATGACTCATGTGGTGTGACTCTTCATGTGTATTTTGGCTCTATGAGTAGTTTATTTGGGGAAATGCCTATTGAAGTACTTTGCCTATTTCTTAACTGGTTGTTGTTACTGTTGAGTTGTACAGTTCTGTATATATTCTGGTTAGTAGACTTTTATCACATAACCAACTGTCAATTTTTTTCCATTCTTGGATTATTATTTTGACTTTTTAATCTCGCTTTTGAAATACAAATTTTGAACTTTGATAAAGCCTAATTTCTATTTTTTCTAATGCTTCCATCCAAGAAATTATTTCCTAATAAGTAGTCATAAGGTTTTATTCTTTTCTGATAATTGTGGTTTTTGATATTTCATGTAGGTGTTTTGATTCATTTTGATAATCTTTATTATGATACAAGATAGAGATCAAACTCAGTTTTTAGCATATGGTTATCCCATTATTCTAGCATTACATGTTGAAGGGAGTATTTATTGCATTGTCTTGACAACTTGTTAAAATAGCCATAGTTGTATAGGTTTATTATGGGTTTTACATTTTATTTTGTTCATATTTAATATGCCTATCCTGATCCTAGCACTTTTGGATATTGTTGCTTTACAATAAGTTTTGAAATCATTAAGTGTGAATATTTCAAATTTGATTTTTTTCAAGAATCTTCTGGTTACGGTTTGTCCCTTGTAATTTTATATTCATTATATAACCAAACTACCAGTTTCTGCAAAAATATCTATTGGGATTTATCAAGCTTTGAATTTTTTAATTTTTGATACTTTAACAATCTTAAGTCTTTAAATCCATGAATATGAAATACTTTCCCATTTATTTAAATCTACTTTAATTTCCCTTCATGATGTTTTTTTTACTTTACAGTGAAACAAGTTGTATATTTCTTTTGTTCAGTTTAATTCTAAATATTCTGTTATTTTTGATCTTGTTGTAAATGGAATGATTTTGCTTACTTTTAGGATTGTTTGTTACCAGTTTACAGAAATATAGAAGTTGATGTTCTTGTATTGATGTCATAACAGCTTTCCACTTTCCTTAACTAATCTATTACATCTATTTTGTAATAGAGATGGTTATATTTCTTCTATTCAGTATTTTTTTTGCTCGCCAAGTGCCTCAGCTACAACTTCCAGTTCACTACTCATAAAATCAGATACCTTTGTCTTGCTTTTGATCTTAGGGGAAAGGAAAGGTTTAGGTTTTTACCAGTAAGCATGTTCTTAGTTCTGAGTTTTGATAGCTATTAAGGTACCCTCAATCTACTTGAGGGAGTTCCTTTCTGTTCCTAGTTTGTTCAGTGATTTTATTGTGAAAAGACATTGAATTTTATCACAAGCTTTTTCTACATCTGTGGAGATGATATGTTGTTATCTTTTATTTGAGTTATTTTTGTCTTTGGATCTATCCTTGCATCCGGGATAAATCTCAGTTGGCTATGATGTGTAATGCTTTTTGATGGTACTGGATTTGGTTGCTAGTGTTTGGAGAATTTTTATGTCTGTTCATGCAAGAAAGTCTATAATTTTCTTTTGATTTCTTTGATTTTGGTTTTAGGCAATACTGATTTCACAGAAAAAGTTGGAGTATTTTCCTTTCTCTTCTACTTTTTCAAAGGGTTTATGAAGGATTATTGTTTGTTCTATTTTATTTATTTGGAAGACTTTTTCAGTGAATCCGTCTGATGCTGGATTTTTCTTTATGGAAATTTTAAAAGTGACTTATTTTAGGTTTTTTCAGAACTTTCTGTTTCATTGTGGCTTTAATGAGAAACTGTCAATTGCATATCACGTGTGCGTAGTTTGCTGTTCTCTGTTAGTTTCATGGTGTTCTTTGTGTTTACAGATTGATGTCCATAAACAGTCTTTGTTGACATCTAGGTGACATCTAGCTGTGAATCTCTTCAGTCTTATTCTATTTAGTGTTCTTTGAGCTTCTTGGATTTCTAGTTTCTTTTTTTAGTATAGCTTGAGAAGTTTTTCTCTTTATTTCTTCAAATGTTCTGTGTCCCTCTCTGCTGTTACTGGGACTGTCATTGTACATGTGTCTGTATACGTTGATTTACCTTTGGTTTCTGGAGTCTGTTCATTTATCTTTAGTCTTTCATTTGTTTCTGGTTTTCAGACAAGATAATCCCCAAATGACTTATCTTTAAATTCAGTGTTTTCTTCTACTGTTCAACATGGCATTGATTTCTTCTACTGAATTTTTCGTTGCAACTAGTGTATTTTTATACAGATTTTTGGGTCCATTTTTACAATTTTAGCTCTTCATTGATATTCTCTTTGAAGAAAATGCCTTCTGCTCTTAAGTACTTTAGGCATAGTCTCCTTGGCTCATATTTATAATAGCCAATTCACTGTGTTTATCCATAAGCCAGGATTTGATCTTTCTTGGGATCTATTTCAATTCACAGCTCTTTTTTTAAATGCATATGATCATACTTTTTTTTGCATATTGTATTTTAAATTTGAAAACCTGAAACTTTAAATGATATAGTATATTAACTCTGTAAATATAATTCTCCATTCTCAGAATATGATGCTGATTTTACTTGTTTGTGACTTCTGTGAACTAGTTTGGTAAATTACGCCATGTGTGTCATGGGTAGCCACTGAGGTCACTGTGCAGTCTCGGTAGCCTAATGCAGGAACAGAAGTTTCGTTAAACGCCAGGCTCCATTTATTCCGTTACACCTCGCTGAGCACCTCCGTGCTTGCTGGCGCTCACTTTCCATCTTAGCCAGGCAGCTGGGGACTCTGCCTCACCATCAACCTTATGCTCTGCAGAACCCGTGTCAGGCAGTTGCGAGGACTTGAGGCCTCCTGGCGTTTCCGGAGTGCGCACACTGTCCTGGCCATTTATATGATTCCATGCATGGTGGCGGCTGTCTGTTTTCCAAAGATTGTATCAGACCTTTTTGAAGTCTTTGTGGCTATGTCATGCATCTCTTGGGGGTTTTGGTTAACTTACTCTTTTCTGTACCTATTGCCCACTATGACAGGAGCTCGCAGAGTCAGGGTAAAACAGCCTTGCAAATGGGATCTTTCAAAAACACTCCTGTCAGGCATGGTGGTGCATGCCTGTAAGGCAGCCCTCAGGAGGCTTAGGCAAGAGGATTGCTATGAATTCAAGGCCAACCTGGACTACATATTGAGTTTACTCAAGACCAGCCTCAACTACACAGTAAGATCTTGTCTCAGAAAAACAAAACAAAACAAAACAAAACAAAACAAAACCCCCAAGATACTTACTGGGCAGGTGTAATAAATTCAGTCCTGTGGGAAGGAGGTCTTGAAGGCACTGCCACCACGACTGCCCTTCCAGTGGCTGCCACACTGCTGGTTCCCACTTTAATGTCAAGGTCATCTTCAGGGCTACTGCAGAACTGGGGGTTGGAGTTATGGCTAGTGAAGGGAATTGTGCAGTAAATGCTGCTAGGTCTCTGTTATTATGAAATAGTCCTTTATTGCTGCTATAAAAAAGTGTGAAAGCCAGGATGTGACCTCAGCATTTGGGAGGCTGAGGCAGTGGGTTCATCACAAGTTCGAGGCCAGCCTGGGCTCCATAGTGAATTCAAGGCCAGCCTCAACTACACTGTGAGGCCCTGTCTCAAAAACAAAACAGAACAACCCAACCCAATCTAAACAAAACAAACTACCATAAAACTGAATGGCTTAAATAACAGAAATGTGTCAGAACCTTCTCATAGTTTTAATGGCTAGAAGCTCACAGTGAAGATTTTGGCAGCACTGGCTCTTTTGAGGGTTTTGGAGGAAGGATCCAAAGATGATTAGCTAAATAGCATCACCAATTTGCTTTACTCTAGGCAAACAACTTATTGATGTCGAGGATTTAATTAAAATATTCATTAAAATCACCTCAATTAGATAAAAATTTGTTAAAGTTCAATATCAGTTTATGACAAAAATAAATGTAGAATAGAGAAACTTTCAAAGCCTGTGAAACAGGGTATGTGGGGGTATGCATTAGTACATGTGTGTATGTATGTTCAGTAAACATTTTGTGTTGTGTTTAAAAAGAAGAATAAAAATATGTATAGGTACAGATTTCCTATAATGAATATGATCATTATGTATATCACAAGTGTAGCAATAAAATTAATTGTTAAAACTTCAGAGGCAATCTCTTTAAAGTTAAGGAAAATTTTGATTTTGAAAAACAATTGTTAATTTATTGGATCACAAAAATCTTTCCATATGGCAAATCACTGAGCAGTTGGTATGCAGTCTCTGAAAAGTTATTGGAGACTTTTCTAAAAACTTACTTATTGGTTAGCTCAAAACAGTTTAATCTTTACTGTATTCCTTTTGATTTCCTAAAGAATATTATTCCTGCTTGTCATGGTTCTTTAAATTTTAAAGTAAAGTGGGTCAAAATGCTTGCTATTTAAAATCAAAATAATATGTGTTGACTTTTTAAGCCCTTATTTTAATTTAGTACATTGTGCTATATTCTTGTGAATCATGTTATTCTTCAAATCTATATGACTTATTCTAAGCTTTATCTATAATAAATCTGTTGGCAAAACAGATGCAGTCTAGATACGGAATTATCTTAACATTACCTTAGTACTCTGTAACTGAAATTATGCTCTGAGAATAAAGTCAGTATACTTGAGTCCTGAATAAAAAGAACCAATACAATTTGTTCAAGTTGGCAATATGTACATTCACACTCACACACGTGCACGCGTGCACATACACTCACAGGTAAATAAAACAGTACATGTTTTTAGGATTAGTTACCTAGATGAAATGCAATTTAGATCTTAATGGGTGAATGAAATATTAATTCAAAGAAATCATGTAAGAGAATGTAAACCAAACTATATGAATATAAGGTAATGCAGAGGAAGACAGAGCATAAAATGTTATTGGGACATTTTTATGTTGCATTTTCAGTGAGTGTCTATGTCATGCTTCATCAGCGGAGTCCACATGTGCTGTGTGTCAACCAACAACTTCGAAACGCTGAACTGATAGACCCAGCATTCCAATGGCATGGGCCAAAAGGAAAAATTATTTCAGGTAGGATTTTGTTTTAGTTACCATATGGAAATGATCTGTCTTAATTGTACTCAGTGAGAAGAATATTTGTAGCTCATCATTTATTTCTCAATTCTTTGTAATGCTCTATAAGTGTTGTTTATACTAGTGTAAATCATGTTCTATTTTTCATTTCTCTTTATTGAATATAAAAACATACTAGAAGATTGAACTGTATGGAAACGCCTCTAAACATCTCTCGTCCAGAAGCAGTTACCGTTCAAGAGAAATTAGTGTTTGTGTAACTGACTTGATTGGTGTTTTCTCTTTTCACCCTCTTGTTTTGTTTAAAATATGTAGCTTACTTTTATTGTAAATTTTAAATCTGATTAAATGGTAATTCATTTTTGCAGAGTACTTTAAAAAGTGTAAATGGCCTCGGCTGGGCTTAACCTTGCTGAGGTAGAGACTGCTGAGTTTCACCCTGAAGACTTGCTCAGTGGGGCACCTACTCAGTTTTGCATTCCACAGAGGAAATTTTTCTTTTCCATGTTTGCCTTTTTGCTGTTGTTTTACTGTTTAATCCTTATTGGTCTTTTGAACAGCTCCTTGGGTTACAACCTGATGGCTTACTAAATTATCTTGAATGAAGGAGAGACTATGGTTTTCTAAAGGCTTGCTGAAGAAACATTCATAGGAAATATTTGTTTTGCGACATTTTTTAATTCAGATGTAGCTGAGTGGTAAAGACTTTTTTTGCCAGTCTAAATACCTCCGACTTTACAGAGCTAACCTACTCTTTAGACCAGAGTTTTTCTTTCCAAGTGAGTCCTCTTGGTAGATCCATTGTAGGGTATGCAGTCAGACATGACCTTGGCCTCAACGCAGTAACACAGTAGGAACCGTCATGCCAGCTGTTCGTGGAAGCAGCAGGGATTAGTAAGTGAAACCCTACAGGGTTTGACACTTTATGGGCATCAACGGAGTGATCTAATGTAACAGAACTCAGTGCTAGAAATAGAATCAAATTTTATTTTTATCGTTCTATGATAGAGCAACATCTATAATACAAACATATCTTAAATATATTCTACATTTGATAGTGAAACTCTGTAAGGTGAAAAATAGCAACATTTATGCACTGACTTTTTCTCTTTGTTGTTTCTTTGCTTTGAAAATTGAAGTTCTTTTCTTAAGGCAGCGTGCTAGGTCTTACCGTTTATATTGCAAAACATAGCATATAATTCTCTCTATGCTTCAAGTAGGAACACTGTCATAATGGAAAAGTAGATATTCAGAAATGCAGCTCTTTCCAGGTAAGGATATCATGTTAGGGCCGCCCGCTCGGGACCCCCTTCTGTCTCTCTTCAGATAGAAGCTTTCTTTCTCTCAATAAATATATTAATACTGTCTGTCTGCCTGCCCGTCTGTCTATCTACCTGCCTGTCATCTGTCTATCTCATCTGTCCATCTATCTGATTGCCAGGGAATTCTGATACTCTGACCTTTAGTTTTCAGGGTAGCACTCTGTGGGGTGCTGGTCCCCAGGTGCCCAGCTCTTGCTTGTGGGCAGGTGCTTGTGAATGAGAAGCCTGTTAAGAGGGTGATGATCTCCGCTCGTCTGTCCTTTAGAGGGGTGGCCTGCTCGCCCGGGTCTTTACTTGGCTTTCACCAGTTCAGCAAAAACCTGACTGACTCTTCTGACCCGCTACACTGACAGCTAAAGCACACTCAGGTCTCGGCTCTTCCTGCTGGTTGTCTACCTGCGGATTCGCTCTGCCTCCTTGATTCCGTAATGGGTTCATGAAACGTTGTTAACTACAGGGTTTTGTTTTTTTTTTTAAGGTTTTTCCTTTTTGAATGGTGATATTGATGTTTCATATGCCCTTTTTATATCTGAGAAGAAACCAAAAGTAGTATAAGTCTATTTTTGAAAATAATAAACTGTAATAAAATTGTGCATTTCTGTCATATAATTTTAGATTTCTAAGGCACAGGCTCCTATAAAACCTGTTTAACTGTGACCTTTTAGATAATCCAGTTAGGAAGTTAGTATGTGCCAGCTTTAATGCAGCAGGTGCTTATTAAGTATCTGTGGATGCATGATTTCTTGCACTGTCTTATGTACCATACCAAGTGCATATAGCCCTTGGCTTGCTGATCTCCACTTAGACCTAGCCACTTCAGGGTCTGTGAAATGACCACTGATAGCAGATGTTACACAACGAGTTCTTACATTTGATATGGAGCCCTCTGGCTATCTTTTCAAAGTGTACTCTTCAATATTTTTAAACCTGAATATATCCAGAGAAAATTTTATTATGTGCTTGCTACCCAATTTTCTGGCTCTCAAAATACTTAACATTTCATAGATTTTAGGTTTGTATTTTATACATTTATTGAAACTTCTGGTGTGGAAACTTTCAAGTTACTGCAGTGAATACATAGCCTCTTTGATAATGTAGTACTCTCAAATTTCTTCAACATTTATGGACATGTTTTATTTCTGCTAAAATATATGGCAAACATTTGCAAACTACTAATGCTTTTTAGGAAAAAATCAGCATGGTAAAATAAACATGTGGTCTTTTATCAAAGATATTCATGAAGCAACAGGTATTACCATCAAAATGCTTTCCAGGTTCCTATCATGTGTTTCATTTTCATCCAGGATACAGAAAAGGGCGTTCTCAAAGCATAATGCTGTGGGAAAATTCCCTGGTAGTGCTGTGTTCATCTATTCATTTCTCCTTCAATATCTGAGACTGGGCTTTGCATGTACTAGAAATTAAATAGAAATGTGTTAAAAACTCAATAAGGAAAATTTCAGCACTAAACACACTTGTCTGTCATCTTAGTTTGAGGAAACATTTTGACTTACTTTTAAACATGAAGTCATTACTTAAAAAGGTATCTTCAATTCTGTATATGGCGGGAGCTGGGCTTCACCAAGATACAGTGGTTACCCACTGTGGATACAGAGTTCCACAGTGCATGAGGGGAAAGGCAGCCCTTCAGCCCAGGTCCTCCGGCCTCGGGACAAGCCTACTGTCCGTCTTCCAGTGTAACTTTTTCCTGTGTGGCATTTAAGGCCTGTGAATTAGAAAGGGGGCTTGCAGTCCATCCTAACTCTGGCATGGCACAGTCCAGCACTGTGTGACTCGGGCAGGCCAATGATCTGCTTGTATTTTTGTTTTTTTTGTTTTAATTCTCAAGGTTATTGTCTTGTGTGAAGTCTAGCTGTTGATGATTTTATTTCTATAGCCTGTGTTCTAGATATACTGTTTTCTCTATTTCCTAAGTTTACTGAAACTGTAACTCATCATTAAAATATAGTATAGTATATATTTATGTATATACATACTATATATATTATATATGTTCCTATATATTATAGGGACATACACTGTATAAAGTACATGCTTCACATCTATGTCTTATGCATGCCACAGGTGTAAGATGTTTATATACATGGTCCATATGTACTATGCATACTGTGCAATAGTAGCCTGTCCAGTGCAGAGGGCAGGCTAAGAATGCATATGGCCTGTCGTCGTCAGTCTCCTAGTGCTTGGCCACGCTGTCAATGGCCTGTGCTTGGTGAGAGTCTGACACTACAAAGTTGTCCTGGCCCCAATGTCAGCAAACACCAGATACCGGGACAGGCTGTGTGCTGCTCCTTCTGGTGACTGTGCAGTGAATGGTGATGGCTTCTTCTGCCTGAAGAATGCTTTGGTGTTTTATCTGTCTCATGTAGCTGAAGCAAGTCTATTGCTCCCTTACTAGAAAACAGCACTGCACAAGTGACCTCCACAGGAAGCCTTGTGTTCCAGAACTTCGAGGCGACAATGAGCGGCATTTACACTTGTTTCCTCAAGTATAAACCTAACGTGGAGGATTCCATTAAAAATCTTCAACTGAAATATGTCGTATACGGTAAGAGGTGAATTTGTGTTTTAACTTTTCATAGTTTTAAAATACATATAGTTACAGTTTTGCTTTACATACGATTTTTCTATTTTTCATCTCTTTTAACTAATTAAGAAAATTACTGCTGGTCTGTATTTTACTTTGTGCATTTTAACAACCACATCCAGGGACCCACTAGAAACTTAGCATCCAGTGCTTCCCAGGAACCTGCCTCACAACCTTGGCACCAGAATGTGCTGGAAACCACAAAAAATCGGACTGTGCGGAGGCAGAGCTGTGTGTAGGGTGTGACCGGGAGGGAGGCTTTCCCATAGGGACAGGTTTACCAGCAGCCTCTGGCCTGCTGCTAGCTCCTTCATGCATGTGCACTGTAGGGTGCTCTTTGTTGCATTGGACATTGGGAAGAATCTATGCAGTATGGTGCTTGAGAGCACTTGAGGATCTTTTGACTCAAATTCCCTCTGTCTCAGGTTATTGCTTGATATGGGACACATTTCTGGAGAGGAAAGTTGCTGGTGTTTAGTCTGCAGGCTGAGAGGCACTTGCTCTGTCCCCACTCGTACCCTGAGCCTTGGTCTAGTTTCCAGCTCTGATGCCCCAGGCTTGGGTATTCTGGGTAACATTTGTATATATCACATGTCTTTGGTGGCAGAAATCACAGTACATGTGTGTGTATGTATGTAGACAACAAAGACATACATTTACTTATGACGTGCTATAGACTAGTCAGTAAAGGTTGATGTATTTACAAGATTCGTATCTGGATTTGACATTTATTTTCAATCCTCTTGCTCACTATTTAATCGGCCCTTTTGGTGTGTTGATATGCATCATGCATCTTTTTTCAGCTTACACAATACTTTTCCTGTTTGTCCCTTGATTGACTTCTTTTCTATTGACTCTGCTCTGTTCTGAAATCTTTTGTCATCAGCTGAGATCTCTGTTCTTTACTGTGTGTTGTTCTTAGAGTTTTAATTTGTTTCTAGTTTTACTATATTCCACACGAGAATTTTATTGTGTATTCTACAAAGTTATGATTATATTTTTGCCTGTTATGATTTCATTTAGTTTTATCAATGTCAGTATTTCACGTGTTTTGGTTTTTCAAGGATAACTGTATGTTCTGATCTGCTTTGACAATAGCTTTGTAATAATTTCATAAGTTTTTTGTCTTTACTGTTTAGAGTTTTAAAAACTTATTGGTCCCTCCTCCATTAACTGTCTGTTAGGTTTCTTCGTCTTGTTGTGTTATTTCTCACTCCAGTAGTCTTGGATTTCCCCAAAGGTGAGGCAGGGCAGTCCAGTTTCTGCTTTGATTTGCATGTGAAGCTGGTGGATGTTTCCTCGGGGATTAGAAGTTGTCTTTCCCCCACAGTGAGCACAGATCCACGGTAGCTAAGGACGCGTGCTTGGTTTCAGCACAGGGGTATGAGGTGGTTGGCAGTGGGCAGTGGTAGCACTGGCTTCAGGGCCTGGAGCAGGAGGAGCTAGTGGCAGCATAGCACTTGGCAGGTGAACCTTCCTGATTTTTGATATTGTTGTGTATTTCTTTTAATTTTTATATTTCTTGTATCTTTCAAATAAGGTTTTGGGATGGACTTGAAAAAATACATGTTTTCAGTCCTAAATATCATACTGAACTCAATAAAACTAACTGTAGAGTCATTAGAACCTTACTTCTTTGACTATTTTTGCTAATTATTAGATATGATCAAAGGTTTTTAAGTCATTTTTTATTTTTCAGTTTTTTGGTACCGGGGATTGAACTTACAATCTCACATTTGCTGGGCAGGCACTGTGCTGCTGAGCTATATCCCTGGCCCTTAAAAATCATTTTTTAAAATTACAAGTAAAGGGTCTGGGATGTAGTCAGTGGCACAGTACCTGCCTGGCATGTGCAAGGTCCTGAGTTCGATTCCTGGTACCAAAATAAATAAAATAAAGTTACAGTAAAAGACACATGGCCATGCATTTCCCTTGAAACATCCCTGCTGGCATTGAGCATTTTTATGCCACTGTTACTGCCAGTTTTTGAAGCAGTTCTGGGAATTTTCTTTCCTGAGTGTTGTCGCATGGTGCAGTCACAAATGAGGCTGCTGGTGGGTGGCCTCCCGTGAAAAGGCAGGCTCATCACAGTGTGAAGGTACAGGGTGTCCGCTCCACGGCGCTCCCTGGGTCAGGCACTGTTTGGCTGTTGGCTCTTCCGCAAAGGCAGAGTGAGTGCCCATGAAGGTAAGTGTTTAAGCCCAGCAGCACAGCCAGAGGCCCGAGCCAGGAGTGCTTACTGCTTACGGAAGTCCCAGGCTGTCGGGATCCGAGCGCTTGAAGCAAGCAGGAGGGCGCTGAGGGCAATGCATGGGGATATGTCTTTTCTGATAAGGAAAATTTCTTTAAAGTACAGTCACCAAATTTTATAGTGGCACCTAATAGAGACTTCAGTTTCTCCTAAGATGAATGTGCAGATGTAGAGAAGCATTCATTAGACCTGATTGTGAGAAGCACGTGTAGTGGTGGCCAGTCTTTCTTCTGATGGCGTGGGTGTCGAACATGTGACGCTACACCTGTGTCCTCGACTGCGTCATGATGGGGTAACAACACAGTTTTAACCGAGGCTGAGACTCAAGGGAGTCAGTATTTCTAAAGTGTCTCTAATTGTGTTTGGTCCTTGGTAACTGTTAGAAAAGTGTTTTACATGGAAGTGAATATAGCCATATATAAAACATGTTCTGTTAATTATCTCAGTAATGATTTATCCCGAGAGCTGCAGTTCTCTCTCTGTTTACCTAAATAACCATGTCTGTCCTTCTCTCTCTGACCTCGACAGCCTATCGTGAGCCTCATTATTATTACCAGTTCACGGCTCGGTATCACGCAGCCCCCTGCAATAGTGTCTATAATGTTTCTTTCGAGAAGAAACTTCTTCAGATTTTAAGCAAATTGGTTCTTGACCTTTCATGCGAGATCTCCTTACTTAAGTCTCAGTGCTATCATATCAAAATGCAAAAGGCTGGTTTGCAAAATGAAATGTTCTTTACATTTTCAGGTAAGTATATGCAAAAATAAAAAAAAGTTTACAATGCATAACCAATTTTAAAGACATGTTAATTATCAAAAGCATTTTTTGAATATAAATGTTACAAATGTATTTATATATTCTGCTCTGTATTTTGACTTACTAATTAATCCCCCAAATAAAATCTCACTAATTTTGTACTTAGCATAAATTTTGGGGCTGAGGATTTAGCTCAGTGGCACAAGCACCTGCATGGCAAGCGTGAGGTCCTGAGTTTGATTCCCTGTACCAGAAACAAGACAAAACAAAACAAACACGTAGTTTGTTCAATGAAATATGCTAATCCCTGGAGTGGCAATTTACTATGAAATGAAACAGTGTAATGCTCATGATACTAGTTAGAGAGGGTACATTTTTGAAAATAAAAGATGGGTTAATATTGTGTTTTTCCTCATACTGGATCCCTATCCAGTATTCTGGGGACTTCAGGTTTATGAACGGTCTATTTAAGATTGATCTCTTAGGAGCACCCACGCACTGCTTTATAGGATGTGCAGTCCCCATTTCAGCTCCTAAGCAATTACTCACTGTAATCCTTTTTTCTTTTCCTTGCTTTTCCTTATTTTCCTTGATTTGTCTGCACGCAGTATGATTACACTTACCCATTTTACTCACTTTCCTCTCTCTCTCTCCTATTGTCTCCCTTCTCCTCTCTCTTGTCTTCTAAGATTGGTATTTTAGAGACACAGCTGAGAGGCACAAAGCTTTAAAGATAAAGAGCAAGAGTTCAACCTCATTTTCAATCTTATGTCTTCCTTACTGCTTTATCTCCTCTTCTCTAGGAAATGTAGAAAAACTTTTCACTAGTTCCTGAGACAAATTACTAGCACACGGGTAGTAGACTCACTGTTTAGCTTTTCCAGGACCTATTACTAGCATTCATAGGAGAGATGAAACCTTTGTTCCCTGGTCTGTTTCATGGGCAGACACATTCTTGGAGAACTCGTGTGTTTGAATCTGTAAGAGAAAAGTGATAGCATCAGTAGAAATGATCTGTTATGAACTTGTGTTTCCCAGTGGCAGATGTTGTCCATAATCTTTTCATGTGCTGTTGGTCATTCATGCATTTTCTTGGAGAAATGTTCGTATCTAAGTCCTTTTTAAATTAGGTTATATGTCTCCTTTTCCGCAGTTGTTAGAGTTCTTTATATATAGTCACAGAGCATTAGCTTGTTTTTGGAATCTCGATCAGTTGCATGGTTCTGTCTCTAGAGTGCTATGACTTCTGGTGCTAGTGGCACATCTTTTTGGCTACAGCAGCTTTCTGATGAGGTTTGGAATCAGGAAGTGAGAGTCCTCTAACTTTACACTTCCTTTTCAGTGTCTTCAGTCAATTGAGAGTGATTGCATTTCCATATGACTTCTGTTATTTGCTTTTCCATTCCTGCCTTAAAAACCCTTTGGTGTTTTGATAGGGATTGCAGTAAGTCTGTATGTAGGTTTGGATGTTGTCATGGCTGTGTCTAGATGTCCCCCAAAGTTCAAGTGGTCATAGGTGAGGCTTTTTCAGAGGTGACTGAATCTGGAGTGTGTGATGCTGGGATTGGCTCATAGTGCACATGCCAGGGTCAAGAGCAACTGGGATGAAGGGTGTGAGTGCTGCCTGCCCTGAGCAGCCTGGGTAAGAGATAAAGAGAAAAAAGAGTCATGGTCGCCCTTTGTTCCTTTGCTACCTTCTGCCCGCCAGGGACTGTTTCTTCTCTGAAATGCCCCTCTGCATTGCCAGCTTACCTTGGAACCAGCTGATTGTGGACCAAAACTTCTATAGACTGTGAACAAATAAACCTTCCCTTCTCTAACTTTGGTTGTTTTGTCTCAACAAGGAGACAAGTATATAAGACAGGTATTATTGCGCCATTAACAATATTGTCTTCCAATTCATAATCACAGCATTCTTTTCCATTAATTTAGGACTTCATTACTTTCTTTCAGTGGGATTTTATAGTTTCAGTATAGCAAACTCACTGGCAAATTTATCCCTAAGTAAGTTATTCTTTGTGATGTTCTTGTAAGTCAACTATTTTCCTAATTATTTTCATAATTTCCTTTTCACACTATATATACTATACTTTCCTTTTCACATTATATTTTATTAAAATTATATCTAGGTATTTCATACTTTTAAAATGGAAGGGCATTATACTTTAATTTCAATTTGCATTGTTTTATTCATGTCATAGGGTAGCAGTTCACTTTGGTTCTTTAATTTTTTATTATATAAATTTAAGCATATTTTTATATTCATACACATTGAAGTTCTTATTACAGAGAGCTACGAATCATATCATATGAATATGTTATATATCTCTACACAATATTGATTTCAGGTTGCTGGGTTATATAATAGTTCTGTGTTTAATTTTTTAGATCTGTATTGTTTTTCTAATGATCACAGCAGTCTATCAGTACGTTCCCACCAACGTTACACAAGAGCTTGCTTTTTCCGACTCCTTCCATGACACATTTTTCACTTATCTTTTTGATTATGAACAACCTAACAGTTATGAAAAAGTGTCTCACTGTGGTTTTGATTGGAATTTCTGAAATAAATATTGCTGTTGAATAGGTTTTCATATATCTGTTGGGCATCTTTATATATTCTTTGGAAAATATTTCACTTGGATCTTTTGCCTATTTTTAAATCATGTTATTATTTTTTTTTTGCAAGGGTTGTGTGAGTTCCTCATATGTATTTTTTCTTTTTTTACGGAGCTTCGCACAAACTGGCACCCTTGTTTGCTTTTGTTTATGTTGCTTGAACTTTTCATATACTATTAAAAAGTCATTGCTAACACTGGTGTCCAGAATCATTCCCCCTTTGTTTACTTCAGGGAGTCTCAGGTCATAGGTTACATTCTTTGATTTTTATGTGCAATGTAAATGTCTGATTTTATTCTCTTACATGCACATATCAGCTTACTGAAGAGCTTATCCTTTACTTGCTGTGTTGTCTTGGTGCCCTTGTTGAAACTTAGCTGATCACATATGCTTGCATTTATTTCTGGGCTCTCCTATCTGCTCCACTGGGCCACTTTGTGTTGTTATGCCAGTACTGTTTGATTACTGTTGTTTTGTAATGAGGTTAGAGACTTTTCCTTTCTGAGAATTTCTTTGGCCAGGAACCTCTTTGATTGTGTACACATTTTAAACATTGTATATTAACCTTGTATCTTAATGCCTTGCTGTTACTGCTTATTTGTTCTAATTCTTTTGTTGATTTTTGGTGTTTTAGGAACAGGCAGTCATTTCATCTATGAGGAGTCCTGCTTCTTCCCTTTATGTGTGTCCACACGTACCTTTTGTTTATTTTCCTCATTTTAATGTCTTCTTTAAGATGCATATGTGATGCTGAATAGTAATGGAGAGGAGATGTATCCTTCCCTTCCCCAATTTTAGGGAGAAAATCTCTAGAGTTTTTCCTTTGTATCATGGTGGTAGCTGTGGTGAGTTTGTTAGAGATGTTATTTATGAAGCTGACAGTTTGTTAGTTTGCTGAGAGTTTTTGTCAAAAAAAGGAAATGAACTTCATCCAGTATTTTTCTACATCTACCACATGATTTTCTTCACCCTGTCAATGTGTTTTGATTTTTACATGTTGAACCAGACTTACTTACCTGGCTTAAAAGCCAGTTCATCCCAAGTTATATTACTTTTTAATACATTATTGAGTTTAATTCATTACTATCTTGATAATTTGTATATTTATCTTCATTAGTGGCATCCGTCTGTAGTTGTCCTCTCCTCTAATGTATTTATCTGGTTTTAGTAGTAGGGTAATTCTGTCCTCCTAAAATGTCCTCAGAGACACAGTTCCCAAATGTCCCCTCCCATTCTGGAGTGAATACACTTGTTCTCTGGGATATATTGTGGGCCGTGGTGTAATTTATTTCTTTAAAGTTTTGGTAGAATTTACCAATGAAGCCACCATTTTCTGGTACTATTCAGGGAAGTAGTTACTCAGTTTCTTTAATTCATACAGAGCTATTCAAATTCTCTTCTTATTCTTGTGTGATTTTTCATAGATTCTAAGAATTTTTCCATATCATCTAGATCATCATGTTTGAGGTGCTTTTCTTAGTATTTTCTTGTTATTCTTTTAAGGTCTATAAATCAGAAATAATGTGATTTTTATTTTTTGTAGTAGATTCTCTTTTTTTCCCCCCACAGGGATTTATCAGTTAATACTATTTTAGACAACTAGACTTTGATTTCACATTTTGATATTCTGTTACTAATTTTACTGATTTTTTTTCCTCAAAAATTTATATTATTTTTCTCTTTTCTTGATTTGAACATGCTCTTCCTTTTAAAAGTTTCCTAAATGGAAACCTCAGTAATTGAATTTATATAATTTTTTTCTCTTGTCTGCATTTTCAAAGATATAAATTTCTCTCTTTTTACTGCATGCCACAAATTTTGCTAAGTTGCATTTCCGTTTAGTTTGAAATATATAATTTTTATTAAGCTTTAATGTTATGAATGAGTATGGTATTTAATATCTAAATATTTTTGAGTTTTCTATTTTTCTATCATGGGTTTCTAGTTTAATTCTGTTGTAGTCTGCATACATTGTGCAATTTCTGTTCTTTGAAATCTCTCTAGGTATTTTATGGCCTCAGATACGGTCTCTCTCGTGAATATTTCATGTGAGCTTGAGAAAGAGATGCAGGTATTCTACTTCTGTTGGATGAAACAGCATATCTAAATATTCAACTGGTACTGCTGACTGATGTTGCTTGTCGGGTCTTCTGTGGTCTTCGTTTTTGGCTTTTTGGATTTTCCAGTTACTCGTAGAAGGGTGTTGATGTCTCCCTATACAATAGTGACTAGTGATTCTTCTTCACTTTGTAGTTTCACCAGTTTTTGTCTTAAATATTTATCTTTACACTCTTGTTACTCCATACACTTATAGATGTGGAGAATTGACCTTACTATCATAATAAAACAAGTCCACTTATGCCTGATATTTTTACTCTGATTTCTATTTAGCTTTCTTTAGTTTCAGGATAGCATAGTCTGTTTTCTCCAGTGTTTACTTTTAATCTGTCTATGCATTTCTGTGTTAAGTGGGTTTTTAATGGACAACCTACATTCTAGCCTCTGTGGTATTTAATAAGAAATCATATGTTCATTTGATTGTAGGTTCCCTGCATGTGACAAATCACTTCTTCCCTCTGCTTTCTAGATTTTTTCATCTTCCATTTTTTTGAAGTTTGATTATAATATATCTGTTGTAGTCAGGGGTTGTGTGGAGAACAATTAGAATCAGGACATGGAGTTTATTATTTTTATGATGGTCACCCAGGGTTAACACAAAAAAATGCAGGAAATTATCCACAATGCTAAAGACATAGAATATTTAGCCAAGGGCCTGAATCCCATGGCCATGTCCCACATGAGTCCAGATGAAGACCCAGAGCTCATGACAATGCCTCCCACGAGTCTGGCTGGAGGTCTAGCGCCCACAAGAAGGACTCACGCCAGTCTTTTTTTTTACGGATCCGTGCTGGGAAGGCCCAGAGGTCAGCAGTGGAAACTAGGAAGTCTATGCCAGCAGGGTGAAGTAGCTGTGCTGATAGGTTGAGGGTTCCACGCTGGAGCCAAGAAGTCACACTCACAACAAGACCAGGGCTGTCCTGAAAAGCACCACAGCCATCCTCAGTGACACAGAGGCCCCGAGCTCCCCCGACAACAAGCACAGTTGAGTACATGCCAGGAAGCCAGCGTGACGAGTTCATCCTGGAGACCAAGCGGCACACGTCTTCCCCTCCAGAGCCAGGAAGCAATGCTCGATGTGAGGACCAGAGCTCCTCCGGGAGAACCAACGGCTCAGACAGCAACATGTAGGAGAACCCACAAGGCCTCAGTGCCTCAGGACATCAAAGCACTAAGGCATAACTTCTCCCTCTCCACTTCTCTATGCTGGCAACGTTCCTCATGTGAAACATCTGTGCTCAGGGCTATGCTGATGTAATCCAGCTGGTGTTAAGTTGACCACCAGTTTTTAATCCATAACAGACATGGAGTGTGGAATTCCTTGCATTTCTCTTGGATATATGTGGATTCCTTTGATTCTCTCATATTTGTAAATTTATGTGTTTTGTCAAATTTGGGGGATTTTTGATGATTATTTTTCATATGTTCTTTCTGTCTCTCCCCTTTTTTACTCCCTTGACTCCTGTTTTATGCATATGTTGATATACTCGCTGTCCCGCAGGTTGCTCAGATTTTCTTGTTTTGTTCCATTTTTCTTTATTCTCTGTTGAAATAATTTCAGTGATTTTTCTTCCAGTTCATTGATTCTTTTTTCTGTCTCTGCAAATCTGTTGTTGTAAATCTTTAATGAATTCCTCTCAGTTGTAATTTTATGCTCTAGAATTTTTATTGGTTTGCTTCTTTGCTTTTGTTTGTTTGTTTGTTTGTTTTTTGTACCAGGAATTGAACTCAGTACTTCACACTTGCCAGGCAGGTGCTGTGCCACTGAGCGATATCCCAAGCTCCATTGGTTTGCATTTTATAACTTCTTTCACTTTATCAACATTCTCTATTTGTCAAGACAGCATTCTCTAGGTTATTTGAGTTATTTGTACATGTTTTCTTTAGCTCTTTGGCCATACTGACAACCACTGACTCAGAGCTTTGTCTGTGCTTCTATGTCTGTGCTGTCTCACATGCTCTGTGGGTTCTGAAGGAGGTGACACGTTATTAAGGAAACGGATGACTAAATTCAATGGACAATTATTGCTGGTTTGAAAGATGTTTATGGAAAATGAACTACTTTGAGTCACTGTCTTTGTCTCTTTTCTTGTCCTGAGACAGAATACCCAACACCTGCAACTTAAAGAAGAAGAGGACTTTTTTTTGGCTCACGTTTTCTAGAGGCTTCTGGCTGACTCCAGGGCAGAAGCAGCGTGGCAAGAAGGGCCTGCCAGAGGAGAGTAGCTCACATCTTGGCAGCCAGGCAGCAGGGGGAGAGGGGAACAGCTGGGGAGGGAGAGAACTCTACCAGGTCACACCCTAGTGACCCCTCCTGACCAGACCCCGCCTCCTAGTAGCACATTTGGGTATAGCACCCCATGAGTCGGTCACCTCTGCAGAGCCACTCTGTGAGTGCGTGAGGCCTTGGGGACATCCAGACACAAACCATGGGAGTTGTGTACTCAGCACAATACATATTTGGGAAGAGGGTAGGATGACTACTAGGATATGGAAAGACATAGGAAAAAAACTAATACTGTGTGTTGCCAGTCATTAAATTATAGTTGGCATTTTTAGATTGACAGATTTATGGTTTAGTGACATTCTCAAAGCTGTAAAGAATGATAAAATCATATTATTCAGCCTGTTGACTTACAGAGTACAGAGTGGAAGCCTGAAGAAGAAATTAAACAATATGATTGTGTTTATCAGTGATAGATGTGGGGCCACAGATAAAACTTCTTTCCATGTATTTTGGTGGATAGTGGGAGTAACTAGGGGGGATTCTGAACTTTCTGGTACTAAAACTTACAATTTAGAAAGATTAATTACTGGAAATCTTTGGAGTCAGCTGTTTCTTATTCCCTTTTTGATTTCTCAGTCTTGGTTGCACTATAGGAATTTTCTCAGATGATCTGACAAAGATATTACTCATTTACACAGTTTGAAACCTGTGGGATTGTTCTGATTTTGTTAACTTAATATATACCAAATACCTACCACCAGGGACCTGGTTCCTGGGCAGTAACATTTTTTTAAATAAAGAAGCACATTCATAGGTGAATATCCTTATAATTTCGGTCATTGTGGCCACTATAGTAGTCCAGCCCCATTCCCTTTCCAGTACTGCTAGCATAGTTTTTGTTTTGTATTATTTTTTGGATACTTGGATTAAACTCAGGGACTTTGACATTTTATTCTTAGCATCTTGCTAAGTCACTAAATTGCCCAAACTGGCTTCAAATCACAAGTTTTGTGATTCCTCCTGTCGCAGCCTCCCAGGTGTTGGGTTTACCACCACACCTGGCAGCATAGATTATCCCCCTTCACACTTGGTAGGTAGGGGTAGAGAACTGAATTAGTCTGGTGATACACACTGTATGATCTGAGCAGAGAGAACTGAATAAATGCAACTTACATATATGTTACAAAAGTTGAAGTAATTCTGTTGTTAAAATTTTATAAAATTAAAGTAACCAAGCATTATTAAGAAAGTAATTCTTGTTTATAGTAAAAGTGACTTTTTTGATTTAGATAAATAAATATTGCACCTAGATTTTTACTGAACAATTATTTAGCATTAAAAAAGTTGTTTAATGAAAAAGAATTAGACAAAGAATCATGTTAATTCTCAAAAGCCTATTTAAATTTTGTGGGATGGTATCTGTACCCATGATAAAATATAATTTATTTTCTCAGTTTCATCTCTAGACACTGAAAAAGGACCCAAGACATGTAAAGGCCATGATTGTGAATATTTCATAAGACTATCTAAGGTATGCTATGTATGAAACAGAAAAAAAGTTGAATGAATATCTCAGTGTGTAAGTAAGCATCTATTTATAAAATATGTCAAATTCCCATAGTTAGGAGTTTAGTAAGAAAAAACTTCATCCCAAAATAAATATGAAATAAATATAGTTTATAAAATACTTTCCCATTAAATGTAATTGATTATATGAAGAAGGATTTTTCATTTATTTGGTCTTACTTGCTTTTGCTATTTATTTTTCAGAAAGAATTATAGCTGTCATTTTCCTTAGATTTTTTAATTTCCAAAAGATGTTCCCATATTAACTGTACATCATACAGCTTATTAAATTCACTTGTGAATTACAGTAGCCATTTTATAGATTGCTTAGGAGTTTTGTGCAAATATTCAAATCATTTTCAAAGAAAGGCAGTGTTACTTCTTTAACGTTGTCATATCTGTTATTCTTTATCTGATCTTGTTTGAATCGGCAGAATCTATGATGTAACACTAAATAGACGTAACACTAAATATTCCCTGTTCCTAGTCTCACAGGCAAAGCCTGCAGTCTCAGTGTGTTGTTGGCACTAGATTTTCAAAGACACCGTTTCTCAAAGTGAGGACGTTCTCTTTTGTTCTTTATTGACTGGGTTATATTATGAATGCTGTTAAATCTCATCTAATACTTTTTTCTGACTTTATGGAAAGAAGCAGATACCTTCATCATGCTTGTTAGTGTTTTATAAGGGTTTTTCTGTTTCCCTTCTTATTGTGTGCTCTCTATTCTGTAAGACGTGTATCATAGAACCTGTATCATAGAACCATGTTTTGAAACTGCCACAGCAATAACTAGAAAGACATTAACACATCAATCATTTCAGCATTTTCAATTGAAAACTGTAAAGATAACTTTAGGTTGACTTATAGTTACAAGAATAATTTCAAGAGATTCCTTGTACATTTTTTTCAAATAAATGGTACTCCTCCTCTCCCTTCCTCTCCTCTCCTCTCCTCTCCTCTCCTCTCCTCTCCTCCCCTTCTCCCTCCTCCCTCCCCTCCCCTCTCTCTTCTCCTTTCCTCTCCTCTCCTTCCCTCCCCTCTTCTACTCCCCTCTCCCCTCCCCTCCCCTCCTCTCATCCCTTTCTCTTCTGTCCTCTCCTCTCTTCTTCTCTCTTAGTTGTGAACTATCACAACTAAGGATTGTTGACCTTGCTGTTGTTTAACTGTTCCCAATTTACTTGTCTTCATTTTGTTCATCAGGTGTACAATTTCATCACTTGTGTAGGATCTTGTGTCCACCACTGTAATCAAAACCTAGAACAATTCCATATCCCAGGATGCGGGGTGCTGCCTGGCTGTAACCACACCTCCGTCTGGACTCTCTCCCACTGCTTGTCTAATGCCTGGCATTTACTATTCTGTTGTCCATTTCTAAAGTGGCACGGTTTAAAAACATGGATGTTCATTTGAGGTGGTCCATGTGTCAGTGGTTTGTTCCTTGTGTTAGCGTCACCACGATGCGTATATCACAGTGTGTTTAAGCGCTGACCTGGCTTTTGACTGCTGCAGTTACAGCTTCTGTAAATTTTGTGTACTGGATTTTATGTAGAAATCCCATTTGGGACATTCATTCTGGGTTATGTGACAGTCGCTCTTGCATCCCTGCAAGCCCTGCATGGGCGAACGCTTTTCCGTCTCCTTGTGGGCTGAGGGTTAGTGGTACTCATGCTCTCCTAGATTCTAATCGTTGGGGGCAATGCCCCAGGATGGTTTTATTTGCGTTTTTGTTCATGCTTCTAACCACCTTTTCACATGCTTATTTGCCACTTGTACATCTTTGGTGAAATTTCTATTAACTGCTTCATTTTCTAGTTTAATTGTTTCTAACTTCTGAGTTCAGAGTTCATATATTCTAGGTCAGATTCCTTTTTTCAGGTTTATTCATAAATATTTATTGTTAGAGAGTAGCTGTCTTTTCCTCTTTTTCACATGGACTTTCACAGATAAGAGCTTTTTATGAAATCAGGTGTACCAATGTTCCCCCTTTAAATTCTTTTGGTATGAAACTTAAGAACTGTTTGTATTCCATTGTATCCTGAAGATTTGGGCCTATTTTTCTGAAGTTATAAATGTGTGATACTTTCCTGAAGATATTTTTATTGTTGCTGCTTTCCTGTGAGTTTCTCATTCCTCCAGAAGTTTGTAATGAAAATACTATGCTTCTTTCATTGCATGGCTTTGGTGTCTTTGCTAAAGTATAGTTGAGCACATTCTTGTGGATTTATTTTTGACAGTACTGTGGACTGGGGTGTTAGACAAATACCATATTCTGGGTTATTCAATAACACATACTCATTGTGTTATGATCCTGAGTCTGAGAAGTCTGAGATAAAGATGCTAGTGAATTTGGTTTCACTTGTCTTTATTACTAGAAGATGGCTTTGTATTCATAAGGCCTTTGCCTGAGTGCATGTCTCTGTCCTGAGGACACTGATCAAATTAGGGTTTACACTAATGGGCTCATTTTACCTCTGAGGGTCTTATCTTTAAATGCCTGTGGCTATTTTATGTCTCCAAATACAGCCACTTTCCCAGTTTCTGGGGCTTAGGACATCAACATAGGACTTCAGAGAGAGAGAATAACTCAGTTTGTTAGAGTTAGGGTCATCAAACATAGCAAACAGCTTTGGGGAGTTTATTCCTTTATTCCAGTCACAGTGATGTAACACTGAATGCCACTGAAGTGTCACCCACTTTGCTAACCCACTTGGTAAACGTGAGTACCATGTGCTTCGCTGCCAGTCCAGAGTCACAAGCCTTGGCAGGGAGACCTGTGTGGCCCCTGAGGCTCTGCTGCCTTTCTTCCAGCAGAGTTAGAGAGCTTCCCCTACATCATTTGATACAGTAAACAGTAGATTCTTACTTCATAGGAATATTCATCAAGTTAGTGTACTTATAAAAAAAACCTTTAACCAAGTGTTTCACTCAAGCTAGCATTAAATTTTCTCATCTCAGTGTATTTCATTTTCTCAGGCACATACATGTCTTGTTCTAATTTCCTCAAGAAAAATGAACAGTATTTTCTTGGGAAGGAGAAACACTGTAAAAGGGTGTTTAATTCTTTTTTACTTTCTGACAGTTTGGAATTTAATTAGTAAAATCTGAAATTAGACTATTAAAGATGAAACGTTTTTATGCTATTTGCATTCTGAGGACCATCAGCTGTAATATTCACACATACTTTTGATGCTTCTTGGCATTATTTTGCTACTTTAAATAAAGTGTAAAACCTTTACTTCCATTTATTGTTACATACCTTGTCCACTTGAAAAACTGTAATTGTCTTATTGTTTCCTCTCTGCACCTTGAGCACCATAGCAGATGGTACTGGGAGGTTTGCTTGTGTCCAGTGATAATTCATTTTATGTGTCACCTTGGCTGATTAAAGGATGCCTAGAGAGCAGAATAAAACCACTTTCTGTGGCTGTAACTGTGAGAACGTTTCTGGAAATGATTGGCATTTGGGTTGATGGAATTAACTAAGTCCACAGGGGCGCATCGCCCAGTCTGCTGAGGGCTTAGCTAGAAGAGGGCAGGCAGAGGGGGCTCCTTGTGTATGAGTGTGAGCTGCAGTGCTCATCTGCCTTGGGATGCTGGCACCTCTGGTCCTTGGATGAGGAGGAATATACCTCCTCTCCTCCAACTCCCCCACTCACTGGGCTTTGTACTCCTGGTCTTTCTGATTCTATAACAATGTGAGCAGGGGGTGTGGTCTTCATAATTGTGTGAACCTATTCCTATGAGTCTCAACGAACAGTAGGCCAGTTTATGTAAGGGACTTAGGCATCCAGAGTTCCTTATACAGTAATGCCTGATGCAATGTAAGCGCTGAGTAAACCATTACTATATTGCCTTGTTTTGGAATAATGGCAAGAAGAAAGTCTATACCTGTTCAATACAAACACATTTTTTTACAAATATTTTCAGTCTGCAGTTGATTGATCCCACAGGTATGGAACTCTGTGTGTGTGTGTGTTTGTGTGTTGATCCTATTCTCTGGAGAACTCTGGGTAATGCAGTTTTTTGTGATGGGTGATTCTACTGGAACAGAATTCTAAGAATGAGTTTTAGAGGTTGGCTCTGTGTTTTCTAGAATTGACTTCCTAATCTGATTAGATTTAATGATGTTGGTGACTACTGCACTTAGTGTTAAGACACTGTTCATGGTATGACCTATTCTGAGAAATATGGTGGTGCTGGAGTCTCCTAATCAACCACTTTGAAGAGCTGGTTGATTTTGTGCATTATAATTTGAGCAGTTTTGGAAAAAAGGAATATAATAACGTTGCTTGGTTGCTGCTAATGTCTCTGGACAAAATGGTAAAAGTAAAGATGATCTCAGAATTCAAATGTCCCACTTCAAACTTCTAGAAAAAGAAGAGCAGGCTAAACCAAAATCTTGTACAAGGGAGGAAGTTGTAAAGATGAGAGTGGAAATTAACACATTGGAGACTAAAAAACCAATACAGAGAATCAATTAATCAAAGAGTTGGTTCTTTGAAAGATTGAATAAAATTGGCAAACCCTTAGCCAGCCTTATAAAAAAAAATGGAAATCCATGCAATTAGGAATGAAAAAGGTGAAATCACAACAGACCCTGCAGAAATTCCAGATGATCATCTATACCTACTTTGCAAACTTGTATTCTAACAAGATGGAAAATACTAAGAAATGGACAGATTCCTAGATACATATGAGTAACCAAAGCTGAATCAAGAAGATATAAAAATCCTAAATAATCCAATATCAATCATGAAATTAAAGATGTAATTAAAAACCTATCAACAAAGAAAAGTCCAAGCCGTAACAGATTCACTGCTGAATTCTACAAGAAATTTAGAGAAGACCTAACACTGCTACTTCTCAGACTGTTTAATGAAATTGAACAGGAAGCAAAACTTCTAAATTTATTCCTGAAAGCAAGCTTTACCCTGCTACCAAAATCAGAGAAGGACCCAGCTAAGAAAGAGAATTAAAGACCAATCTCTCTAATAAGCATAGATGCAAAAATCCTCATTAAGATACTGGCAAACAGACTGCAGCAAATCATCAAGAAGATTTTACACCATGATCAAGTGGGATTCATCCCAAGGATGCAGGGATGGTTCCACATATGTAAATCTATAAAGGTAATACATCATATTAACAGCCAAGGACAAAAATCATATGATCTTGTCAATAGATGCATAAAAAGCTTTTGACAAAGTCCAAAACCCATTTATGATAAAAACCCTATAAAAAATTGAAATAGATGGTCTTTATCTCCATCTGATATGACAAACCAACAGCCAACATCATACTAAATGGACAAAAACTAAAAGCTTTCACTCTAAAATCAGAAACAAGACAAGGATGTCTACTATTTCTACTCTTATTCTACAGTCTTTGAAACTTTAGCTGGAGCAATTAGACAAGATAAAAAATAAAAGGAATAAAGATAGGAAAGGAAGAAGTTAAACTATCATTTTTTGCTGATGACATGATACTCTACTTAGAAGACCCCAAAAACTCCACCAAAAAACTTTTAGATTAATAAACAAATTCAGTAATGTAGATGGTTACAAAGTCAGTACTCAAAAGTCAATAGCCTTCCTGAACATGAATAACAAGCTCACTAAGAGAGAAATAAGGGAAACAATGCCTTTTGCAGTAGCATCCAAAAAAATGAAATATGTAGGAATCACTCTAACAAAGGATATAAGAGACCTCTACATTAAAAACTACAGTACTCATGGCTGGGGGTTTAGCTCAGTGGCTTAAGCGCCTGCCTGGCAAACATGAGGTTGTGAGTTCAATCCCTGGTACCATTAAAAAAAAAATACAGTACTCTGAAAAAGGAGATTGGAGGAGGATATTAAAAAATGGAGAGATATCCCATGCTTTTGGGTAGGAAGAGCCTATACAGTGAAAATGACCATACTTCCAAAACTGTTATACAGATTTAGTGCAATCCCAGTCAAAATTCCAATAGCATGTCTCACAGAATTAGAGAAAACAATCTTAAAATTCTTCTGGAACCAGAAGAGACCTAGAATAGCAAAGACAATCCTGGTCAACAAAGAGAAGACAGTGGGCATCACAATACCTGACTTGAAATTATAGTATAAGGTTACTGTGATTAAAAAACAACAAAACCAGTGTGGTACTGGAAAAATAACAACAAAAACAAAACAGGCTCAGAGGTCAGTGGAACAGATTAGAAGATGCAGAAATAACTCTAGACTTATTAAACCACTTTATATTTGACAAAAGTGCCAAACACATTGACTGGAAGAAAGATAGCCTCTTTAATAAATGCCCTTGGAAAAACTTGCACTACACATGCCAAAGATTAAAACTGGATGCATATCTTTCACCATGCACTAAGCTAAAATCAGAATGGATCAAAGATCTAAATATTAAAACAGAAACATTAAATGTTCTGGAAGATAGAGTAGGTAAAACCCCTGAAGACATTAGTATAGGCAAAGACTTCATGAACAAAATCTGGATTGCATAGAAACTATCGCAAAGAGTCAACAACTGGGATCTCACACTACTAAAAAGCTTTTGCACAGCAAGGGAACCCACCAACAGGGTAAAGAGACCACCCAAAATATGGGAGAAAATGTTTGCCAACTGTACCTCAGACAAAGGATCGCTATTGAGAACATATAAAGAACTCAAAAAAAAATCAGTGCTTCCAGGTTTAAAAACCTAATCCAAAAATGTGCATCTGAGATGAACACATACTTCTCAGATGAAGAAATACAAATAGCAAATAAATATATGAAAAAACATTCAACATCACTTGTCACTTGAGAGATGGAAATAAAACAACACTGAGATTCCACCTCATCCCAGAAAGAATGGCTGTTATCAAGAAACCAACCAATAATGAATGCTGGGGGTGCTGAGGGGAAAAAGGAACTTTTCTCCACTGTTGGTGGGAATGCAGACTGGTGCAACCACTGTGGAAATGAGAGTGAAGATTCCTAAAAAAACTAGACCTAGAGGTCCCATTTAACCCAGTTATATCCCTTCTGGGTATCTTCCCAAAAGAATTAAAAACATCATACCATGGTGATATATGTGCATCCGTCATGGTTTATGTCAGTAGCCCCCCAAGCCTTATGCAATTATGGGCTTGACCAAATCTAACATTTGTGATGGTTTGTTGGCTAGCACTCAGATTGGTGGTGTAAGTGCTACACCCGCCTAGGGTGGAGCCAGCATATGATATATGGGTGGGAAGAAGGTGTGTCTCTCTTTCCAGTTTGTGCTTTTGCTGTCTGCAGCGGCCATGAACGGCGGCCCTGCCATGCCACCCTGCCTTGGATCCAGTTGAGTATGGACTGAAACCTCCAAGAACTGTAAGAAGTAAACCTTTTCTTTCCTAACTTTGGGCATCAAGTATTTTTTCTTTGCAACAAGTAAGACAGCACCCATATTGATAGCAGAACATTTTGTAGTAGATAGATCTTGGAAACAACCTAAATACCCATCAACTGAGGAATGGATAAAAACCATGTGGTATTCTTATACAATGGAGTACTACTCAGCCATAAAGGAAGATAAAATGGAGACTTTTACAGGTAAATGGATGGATGCAACTTGAGAGCATACTCATTAGTGAAATAAATAGCACACATGTATAAACATCATATTGTTTCAGTATGAGAAGCTGAAAGAACATGCATATGTGTATATATATATATATATATATATATATTAAAAATAGTTAAGATAGTTACAGTACTGATTTCTCTGAGTTCGCTGAAGAGAAATATTTGTGCTGGTAATGTTGGGACAACTGAATGCAGATGTCTTGTGCTCTGGGTGAATGATTTGAGGATGTCAGTGTGTAATGTGTATACCATTGTTGCCCCCTGATGGGCATGTTTTGAAATATTGTTGTAGGTTTTTTTCCTTCTTTTTCTTTTTTATTTTTATCCTTGAAATAAAGTGGATTTGGAAAAAAATTCATATTGAATATTTTTTAAAAGTTCAAATAAAAAAGGAGAGCCTTATGTGCTGTAGCTGCAGACTGACACTGCTGAGCTCAGATCCCAGCGGCCTCCTCTGCCCAGCTGAGTCACAGAGCAGCTTGGTCTCTGCCTCCCAGCACAGGTCCTGTTAAGACAAAGGCTGACCGGAAGGGTGGGACCCAGCGAGCTGGGACAAAGATGCCTGAGTAGAGCCTGAGGAGGCTAGGGTCACGGAGCCTTTCGTTCTGATGCGTCTTCCTGGTGGGTGTGCCAGGCTACCCTAGAAGTGCTCCCCGGCTGCAGTGGCTGTGGCACTCTGCTCACAGGCTCACAGTGACGCCTGCCTTTCTGCTTCGGCCTGAGGAGACTGGCCTACACATGCCTCAGTAAATGGAGATGGCCTCTCCTGAAGCACTTGCTATGCAGAGTAATGCTGATCCTCCTCAGGATCCAGTGCTAACACCCCACTTTGCTCCCAGACTTACAGCTGGACTCCAGTCCCAGCAGACTTGTAAGCACGAGGCGTGAAGTGTGGTTCTTGAGAAGGTATGCTGCACTCCAAATGAACTAATTGAGTCTTCTGATTTATTTCAGAAAAAAAACCAGGGAACATGTGTGGTGATGAATAATTAAAGGGGGATAATGTTGGGAGGAACATAAAGTTTCTAATACATAGCGAATTAGGTCCAGGGAAGGACCTAATATGTAAATAAAACATTGTACTGTTAATCTTTGCCTTGGGCTTCTCCAACAGCACCCTTTTCCCAGAGTAGCTGTGCACTGGAGGAAAGGAAGTAGACTAGTAGGAACTATGGTTAACTGCACTGATTCTAGGAGACCCAAACTCTTTGTGGCCTGCCTGTCAGGGTAGGTCAATGGAGGTGACCAGTGAAGCGGTAGCTCAGGTCAGAGTGGGTCCTGGGGATCTCTGAACCTGTCCCCTGGTTACTTGCCCAGTTTCAAAACACATAATGGGAACAGCAAACCTAGCAGCTAGCAGAAACCCAACGTTGGTTCCTTGATTATAGATTTGTGATGGGGAAAAACCAAGAGAGGCCTGTAAAAGTGCTTCTGCCTTCAGAATGTTGTAAATCAAAAGCAGTGCCACCCTCTCAAGAGGGTGCAGAGGTTGATTCCAGCATCTCTTGACTCAAAAGATGAAGGATTGCTAATTCCTGCCACCTCCCCATTCTTCTCCTGTATCACCTATGCAGAAGCAGACGGATGGATCTTGGTAGTGCAGGGATTATCATAAACTGAACCGGGTGGTGATGCTCACTAATTGCAGCTGCTCTACCACATGTGATTTCATTGCTTGAGCAAATTAATACATCTCTGGATGCCTGGTCTGCAGCTATTAATTTGGCAGTTCCTATTCTTTATCCCTGTCCTTATGGCCTACCAGATGTTTGATGTTAGCTGGCAAGAGCCAGAAATACACCTTGTCTCGTCTACCTCAGGATATATCAGCTTGCTGGCTCATGTCAGAATTCAGTTCCTGATGACCTTTCCCTCCCACAAGATATCACATTGGTTCATTATATTGATGAGATCGTGCTGATTGGACCTACTGAGTGAGAAGTAGTAACTATTCTAGATTTTCTGAATAGAAATTTTGCTTGTCAGGGTAGAAAATAAATCAGACTAAAATTCAGAGGCCTTCTACTTAAGTGATATTTCTAGGGGTCTGGTAGTATGACACATACTGTGATGTCTGGTCCTTCTTTTAACCAGAAAGAAGTACAGTGCTTAGTGGGTGTGGTGGATTAACCTGAGTGAAACGCCCAGCTGAGAGGAGTCCGCATGGTTCTGGATGTGGAAGACCCATCCGAAGATTGTTGTCAACAGCATAAAAGGAGAAAGGTCGGGGTGGGGGGATTTCATACTGCTGATTTCTCAGCAGAAGCTTTGTTGGCTGGTTTTCCTGATTCACATTCAGCTCTTCTCATAGGAGGAGGAGCTCGGGTTCTCCCTGTCACAGGGATGGCTGCTGTTCTTTTTGGGGGAGCTCTGGTCTTTTCATTTGCCTTGAGCCTCACTTCTTGGCTTTAGGCCAAATGCCTCAGCCTTCAGACACAGAGCCTTTAGCCTTTTGGTGCAGATATTGATACTAATATATGTCTCTGGCCTCCAGGGCCAGCCCTTGGGCTTTGCAGCCCAGGTCCTTCAGTCTTCCATCTTGATTGCTTGGACTCCTGACATGAGGTATTGGTGCAGGCTCCAGGCCTCCAGCTAGACTGGGGGTGCAGGTAATATCGCTGTGGGCCCAGGTCCTCGCCCGAATCCTTTGGGTCTAGTGCATGGGCAGAGCTCTCGCACTCTTCTGCATTTGACTTTTTGGGTGACTATTATAATTTTAAATATTTATGTGTCCTGCATAAAATCTGTTCTCTTCAAAACCACTGATGACAACAGTGAGGTTACTTGGATTTTGGAGGTGACATTTTTCTCATTTGGTTGTATTACTCTGGCCCATTTTTGTACTTTTCCTGACAGGAATAATGGCCGGATATACATTGTATGCTGATGCATAGCATCTGGTCAGTGTGTTTTTCTGGATGAACAGAGACTTAGCAGAAGCATGATTGGAAAACTAATGTCAAAGGAGTGTAACGAAGAAGCAGTTGGACAAGACCTCTCTGAGTGGGCAGTACAAGTGGAAGCATTTGTGTCCTGTGTGTGTTTATCAAAGGGACACCACAGCAACATGAATAATCCTGTGCCAGGATACCTTTTCCTGTGATCACAGCTTCCTTCCTCGTCCATGCCTGTCACTGTCAGTTGGATTCATGAGCAGCATGTCCATAATGGCAGTGGCAGACATCACATATGCATGCCCAGTGCTGCATGCCCAGGCTGCCAGCTGCAAACTGAGACCCTTGTCCAACCCCATTGCCTAAGGGACCAGCCAGCAACCTGGTGACAGGTGATGGCCTTGGACCACTTCTGTCACAGAAGGGGCTAGTCTTTGCATAATGATTTGCCATTCCTGCATACAGTACTTGTGCCAAAATGAGTCTCCAGGACCTACAGAATGCTTTGTCCACATGGCATTCCACACTGTGCTGCTTCTGATCTGGGGACTCCCTTCACAGCAAATGAAGTGTGGCACTTGGCCCACACTCATGGAATTACGTGGGTTTAACCATGCTTTCCACTATCCTGGAGCACACAGCTCATCAAAACAGTAAAATGGCCTTGTAGGGACGGAGTTACGGCACCAACTGGGGGCAGTGCCAATTGAGCAGGGATCTGTAGCATCTCATTTCTGCCAAGTAGGAGTGCAAGTTTTGAGTCCCTTGGGCGATCCTTGCCCACAATGAGCTAGCAAGCTCCAGGAAGGCCTCTTTCCACCTAGGTGAGCAAAATTGAAGGTCCAGGCATCTGAAGGTTCTCTATCCAGCTTGTGAAACAGCACCCCATTGTCTCCTGGATAGAGTGGGGGAAATGAAAGTCCTGCTTTTGTTTGCTTTCTAGTAGTCCTTCTGTGATACCACCCCAGTGTGGGAACTGGGTGTTGTGTGGCAGGCTGATGCAGCTGTTAGTTTCCCTCCTAGACCTTAGAGAGCTGAGCACTGAGCCCTCGCTTTTGTGTGGAATGTTATTGTCTAATAGGTGTCCCTCTGTGGCTGCTCCTTGTGTGTTTCTACACACAAGGCTTTTGGTGGTGCTTTAGTTTTGCTCACACTCCTTAGCACATCCCAGTTAACAGCTTTGTTGACTCCACGTGTGAAACAAAAGCCAAGAAAACCATGTCTTTCATTGGTTATAAGGTCTCTAGCTGAGGGACTCTTCCCAACTGTCCCAGTTTTCCTATTTGCTTCCTATATAATATCCAGCATTCTTAATTCTATCTGGCAGGTGTTATGGTTGACACTGTGTCAACTTAAGAAGTTTAGAAACTTAAGAGACTCATCAGGGAGCCATGATCCTTACTTTGTAAATATCCTCAGCCTATGCAAGAGGAGGGCACAGAGGTGGTGTGAATGTTACACTTGCCCTGCAGGAGGTTGGCTTATTTACAATATAAAGCAGTAGAGGTTTGTTCTCCCTCTTTTTTTTTTTTTTTCCTCTGGCTGTTTTTGCTGGCTGCTGCTTTAATGTGTTGCCCCTGTGCCACATCACCCTGCCTGGGAGCCAGTTGATTATGGACTGAAACCTCCATAAACAGTGAGCTAAATAAACCTTTCCTTGTTCATTTTGGGTGACAGGTATTTTGATCCTGGAATTAGACAAAAGTAACTGAGACAGAATTTGGTACCAGAGAAGTGGGGTCTTTGCTGTGACTATGCCTGATCATGTGCTTCAAGAGCCTTTGGGGCTGGCTTGTGGGAAGAGGTTGGGAAGGTTTGGAGATGTCACCTGAGGGAGTAGGGTTGGAACACCTTAGGCTGTTCTGTATGGGAGATTCTGGTCAGAGCTAAGGAGACCAGAAGGTTGATAGAATTCCTGCCAGTAAAGACCAGGTTTGGGAGGTTTCCACTGAAAAGGACTGCATTGGGTGCTGGACTCCAGATAATGCATGTTATGGCTTGGCAAAATTTTGTCTGTATTTTGCTCATGTCCACAGACTTTGCCTGAAACTAAAATTAAGGGTGGTGAACTAATTAATCTGGCAGAAGAAATTTCAAGGCAGTGGAATGTTGAGACAGTGGCATGGCTATTGTTGGTGGCTTTTAGCCATATTTATGTTGCAAATCAAGAGCAAGGAGCTCAGAAGGATAACTTAAAGCATTGTCAGTTTGGCCAGAAAGGAAGCTCCAATAAAGCTTGGGACTGCAAAGATAGAGCTGAGGAAAATCTCTGTTGCTGAAGAGGAACAAATAGAAAAGATGGCCTAAAGACGTTACAAAAAGCAGCAAGGCGTAAACCTTTTCAGCCTCAAACCTGCAGAAGTGAAAGATTTTGCTTTGAGTTGAAAGGCACAGAGGGCCATGTTCAGAATGGCAGCAGCACAGAAAATTTGTTCCTTGGAATTGGATTCAGAGTGCACAGCAATCCAGGCACTTGACCCCTACAGACAAGAGAGAAGGAAGCCTGGCTACAGCTCCACCTGGCAGCAGACCTCAGCATAATCCACATGGCACTAGTTTTAGGTGCATACAGAATGCAAAAGTTCTGAGGTTGAAAAGGCTTCCACCCTGATTTCAGAAGGCCTGGGAGGCCAGGCAGTGTGTGAAGCTATGAGTGTGAAGCTGAAGGTGCAGTGGAGACCCCAGCAGTTTAGAAAAGCCAGGAGCATAGATCACCCAAGGAAATCTGTAAGAAGGGAGCGAAGCCAGGCCAAGAGAGAAGCTGTGGGAGCTATGACCACAAGTGCCATGCGGGTAGAGTCACTCAAGCCTTTTGGAACTCAAAACCAGATTGCTTCAGATGTTGGATGTGGGACTCCAAGACTTAATGTTTTCCCTGCTGAATTTTGGACTTGCTTAGTCCCAATCCTTTGTATCCCCTTTTATAATTTTTGGAATGAAAATGTTTATTTTGTGCCATTGAATGTTGGAAGTGTTTAACTGTGTTTTCTTTTGTACAGGCACTTGCAGCTAAGAATTTGCCTTAGATTTCAGAGGGATTTGGGACTTGGGCTTTTCAGCAAAGCTGAAACTGTTAGGACTGTGGTTTGTCTAGCAGATGGGCTAAATACCTTTTGCATAAAGGGATGTGCAAGAGTCTTTGGGGGCCAGGGTGGAATGCTGTGGTTCTAATGTAGTACAATGTTGATAGGCCCCATACTGGTTCTTAAGGATTGTTAAACCTGTGTAATAATGTTCAAGTTTTGAAAAGATATGAATAAACATGTTTTATATCTGGACATAGATTTAAAGAAATGTGTCTGGTTACCAAGTGGACAAGGGGTGGATTATTATGGTTGATTCATTGTGTCAACTTGAAAAGTTTAGAGACTCAGCAGAGAGCTGGGATCCTTATTTGTAATATCCTTAGCCTGTGCAAGAGGAGGTTTGGAGGTGATGTGAGTGCTATACCTGCCCAGGGGAAGGAGTAGCCTGCTTAAAATATAAGGGAAAAGAAGAGGCTTGTTCTTCCCCCATTTTTGCTCTTGCTGTCTCATGTCTTCCGCTGCCTTGAAGTGTTGCCCCTGTGCCATGCCAATCTGCCTTGGAGCCAGCTGATTATGTATTGAAACCTCCACAACAGTGAGCTAAATAAACCTTTCCTTCCTTCATTTTGAGTGTTGGGTGTTTTGTCCCAGCAAGGAGAGAAAAGTAACCAAGAATGGAGAAATGGAGAAACATATACCAACCCTCTTATGGTAATGGGGCAGTATTGTAAACCCAAATAGTGAGTTTAGTCATCTAAGTATTGTAATCTTTCTAGTTTTCCTCACAATCCAAAAAGTTACATTTGTAATCCCATTGAGACACCAATGAAATCCCAGCAAGTTAATTTCAATCTACCACCTCCAAGGCAACACACAGCGAGGGTAAAGACACTAAGACTTATTTCAGGTTAAGAGCAGCCAAGGGGTCCTAAATCCAATTCCTGTGAGGATATGCAGACAAAGGCCTCGATCCTCGGCCTCTCTCAGCATTTATTATCTTGTGAAGAAGGGGGGTGGCTCAGGGATGAGTGACAGGGAGGATGGGGGCTGAATTATGTGAGTAACTTGAGCTGGCTGGCCAAGTGCAAGATTGGCATCTTTGCAAATTGCAGAGATAAAGATATGCAAAAAGATCAATTTACATAATCCAATTAAGGTAGCAGTGGGATTGTTTTGGGGGGCAATTGCTTTGTGTTTTGGTAAGTAAACCCTGTGCCCTGGGGAGTCATAGCCTCTTACCTTGAGGCTCTACCCAGTTGACCTTCCCTGAGCTATTTGCTCTAACATCTCCCGTGCTCAATCCTGTACATGTCTGTATTGTAGTGAGAACACTATGCGAGGAAACAGGACTGTCTGTTGGCTACAGGGATTGCATATTAGCATCTCTGCCAGCCTTATTTGCAATGCTTAGAGCCAATTGAAGAGAGAAGTACCTAGCCAGCTTTTTACATATCAGTATAAGGAAGTCAAAGTCACAGTAACTGTTTTGGATTCAAAGGGAGTCACTGGAGTTGCCTCCCACAGGGTAGAATCCAAGGTAAAAATTTTTTAAATTTAAAAATTTGAAATCAAATTGAATATAGTAGTATAATTGAGTAAAGCAGTAAATAACAATATTACTAAAAATAAAACATTGTAGACAGTATAAAACTTCAAAGCCAGGTAATAATCAAACCATTATTTGGATATTCTAGTGGATCTTGTCATCTTAAGTGCATTTGCCTATACTCTCAGACTTGATACTATCAATCATAATAGCTTTGAATAAAATTATCAATACAAAACAGCGATCCAACAAACCAGATTCGATTACGATCAGTCATGGTAAAACAGTATAGGTTTTACAGAGCTTTAGATTAAGTTAATAGGAAATTAAGGATGATTACCATACTATATCCTGTTATTTTCAGGATTGCTGTCTGTGCTCTCAAATCTAGTACAGGCAGAATGACTGGAACAGAATATAATACATCTAAGCAGAGTAGTGTAATGTGGGTTTTAAATCCTGGTGCGCTATTAACAATATAGTGTATCAAGGCCATCTATGTTAGAGTTTCTAGTTATCCTTCTATGCCTGGTTTCTGCTATGCTATTTTTCTGCCTTTGTCTAGTTTTCTCCTTCATTCTACTGCCTGCCCCACTCATTGAGGTCTTTCTACCACTGTTCCTAAAATCCTGGTATTTTTTCTCTTTGTCTCTCTAGAATGTCCTTCAGTATTCTCTGTAGGGTTGGATTGGTGGTCACAAACTCCCCCAGTTCCTCTCTGTCATGGAAGCATCTTGTTTCTCCATTAACTTCTAGTGACAGTTTTGCAGGGTACATCAATCTGGGCTGGAGGTTATTTTCTTTCAGGGCTCGGAAGACTTCGCTACAAGAAGCAGAGCCTATCTTAAGCCATTTTTTGGCTTGGAGTTTCCTGTGCAACACAGAAGATGCTATAAAAAATGGCAAACCCACGTGTAAGCAGACTATTATGTTGGGATTTGTAGAGGTTTTGTTTGTCCTTGTGAGTTTTTGTTTGTTCCCCATCTCTCCATCCCATATCCCACTTCTCACAGAAAGGTGTTTTTGTTTTTCCCCTCTTTGATATATTTTCCCGGTTCACTGGTTTTTCCTAGAGTCTTGTGGTCTCTTCTCTGGGTTAGACTTTTCTCATGGTCTCTTTAGGCTGGTAATGGAGAAGCACTGGCCTGCTAAGATTAGTACTGGTGGCAGCACAGCATCCCTGAGGTGTGCAGTTGTCTCCTCACCCTCGGCCTTCTTCTTCGCTTTTTTTTTTCCCTCATGGTTCCTTTCCTCTGCCTCTCCCTCCCCCGGCCCCTCCTGCCTGTCTTCCTTTCCCCGCTGTCTCGTCTCTCATGGTGGAAACGTGCCTGCCCAAGCCTGTTCTTCTGTGTTCAGGTAGATGCTCTGTAGCATAATACAGTAACCACTGG
>PVLA01000191.1:503571-551251 GCA_004027455.1 Hydrochoerus hydrochaeris | reverse complement strand
CACGACCTTGTGCTTGCCTGGCAGGCATTTAAGCTGTTGAGCGAAATCCCCAGCCCCTTTCCCTATTTTTTAAACCTCATTTTCTATCTGTCCACTCCCCATTTTCTCTGTCTTTTTGACGAATGTACTATTTCTTAAAAAGAAAATTTAATGTGCTAATTTACATAGAATGGTTTTAAATAGTTCTAAAGGGGTTTTGTTTTGTTTTGTTTTGTTGTAATGTGAGCTTCAGGTGTGGAGCAGCCACTGCTCCCACGGTGTGGCTGAGTGAAGAGGGCGCTCTTGCCTTTCTGCTCTGGGACAGCAGTGGTCCCCATGTTGAGCAGTGAAGGTTTTCTCTTCCAAAATCCTAGGACTTGTGCTTCTCAGGAGTGGGTTCGGGTGTCCATGGCTTCCCATTCTTTTTCTTTCTTTTTTTCTTTTTTGTGGGTTCCAGGAATCAAACTCAGGACCTCATACTTGCCAGGCAGGTGCTATTCCAATGAGCTAGACCCCTGGCCTTCGTGTTCTTATCTGAGCCTTTACTTCTTTCCTCTTCTCTTCCATTCTGCTTTCCAGTCCACCTCTATCTGACAGCTCTCTGCCCAGTTCCCTGCAGGAGGCTGTACGGTCCCTGCCCCGTCTGCCTGACAGGCGGAGGACACCTCTAGGGTCGCGATTCTCATTTCCAGTTTCCACTGGATGTTCTAAAAGATCTGAGTGCCCTGCTGCTCATTGGCTCCCTGAGTATAAGGCCTCTGGTTTCTCTGTGAAACTTTCCATGTGTTTTCAAATCATCCAGGACATTTAAGCTTCCCTCACTTCCTTCTCCTTGTTAAATTTTTAATAAGAATTCCAATCTTGCTGGATGACTGTATTCATTTTCCCCCATAAGTCCCCAAATATAGGTCCTCACTGAAGGTACCCGAAGGACTCTGTCTTGTACGTGTGACAGCTGGTTTATATGCGCTCTGGCTGAGGGGATCAGAGCCCCCTTAGATCTGATCCTGGTGTGAAACAGCATTTGCTGCGTCTCCTCCGGGAACAGCCCTACTTTGAGGTGCTTGTCGCCTCCCAGGTTTGCTGGACCACACAAGAGCAAACAGGGAAAGCTGTCCAGCAGTGTAAAGATCTCATTAGTCACATGTGTAATCTTTTACCTTATTTTGCTCGATTTGATTGTTCTGAAGACAACAAAATTTAGCATTTTAAAACTTATGTTATACACTTTTATTTAACACATTAGGGGAATAACTGCCTCTGACATCAGTTCAAGAAGACACTCTGGTTGGTTTTTGTAATGGCAGTCCACAGATAAAGGGGTGCTTATTATTCAAACTGGAAAGAAAAGGAAGAAAGCAAGCAAGCAAGCTGTCCAGTTCATTTTATCCAGCACTAAAATGCCATGGCCTTGGAGGAGTTTACGGCGTTTAATAGAAGCTGTGTAACATCTCCTGGCCAAGCGCTTGGATTTTGCAGGTTGCTCATGGCTGAGATAGTGATGGTTGCTTTTCTAGTCCTGTCCTCACTGACTAAGTTTGGAGAATGTGTTCCTTCCATAAATGTTTAATCTCTAGAAAGGCTTATTTGGGATGGGTGGGAAGCCAAGAGGGTCGCTCAGGGGGCTGATGCTTTTCAGGTCAATATGTTATTTCTTCATCTAGGTCCTGGCTTTTGGAGAGTTTTTAGAATTATGATTGTCCTTATACATCAAGATTGATTAAAACATGTTTTACTTTTGCATGTGTACACAACTCCCTGGGTCCCTACACTGTAACCCCCCCGCCAACACCTAACATGTTTAGAATAAGAACATTCAGTTAGTGATTCAGAAAATTTCTTAGATGAAAGATCTATATCCCTTCTTCTAATCAGGAATAGTTGTCTGGTTTTTGTGTCTCCCAGGTTTTCTCAGGTCTAGCTCATTGTTTTAGTTTTGAGCTTTTTTGCCCAGGATGTTAGGAAGTTGTGGTTATAAATATGTCTTCTGGAACTTGTAGTTTCATATTTAAATGTAATTAATTGCATAGCACATTTGCATCTAATTCTTAAGTACTTCTTTGTGTTTGATCTGGTGAAAACTGACAGATTTGCCAGAATTTATCCAAAGCACAGAAGTTCATTGAAACTGTGGAAAGCTATTAAATGAGTAATAGAACATTAGTTGTGTATTTGAGTGCAATATGTTAAAAAACATTTTCAATGATTTCTCGAATTTTTCCATGGGAGAGAATGTACTTTGCGGTGCCTCTGAAGAGCACAGGGGAGCTGGGTGTCCATTGGTCATGCTCCGGCCGAGGCTGGAGGTACAGAAGGCCCCGGCTGGTGGACTTAGGTTTAACTTGCTTTGGGCTTAGTGACCGTGGAAGCCTCTTGTGTTGTAGGGGCCTCGCCACAGTTATTGTTACAAGTATAAAGGTATGATAGATGAGAATGAAGTCCTGTTTACAAACAACTTTCACAACACAGAACTAGAGATTAGAATACTTGTTATTTTTTTCTTGTTTTTAAACCCCAGTTTTCTTTCTGAAGGCCTAGGGAATGCCTGAGGGGTTGCACCTTAGTGAGCCCTAAAATACGTTTCATTAAATCTAATGTATAGATTACATTTAATTTCAAGGGTTTGTCTTGGTTTTGCTGGGATGCCTATCTTTCTGTTACTCACAAAGCAGAGAGATGGAACATTGGATTCTGTATCTAAACGATTTCTCTGGGTGGCCTTTGAAGTGCAAATGTTGGCACTGTGTAGGTGAAGTCTTTTTATTTTACATGCATTACCCGTATCCTCTAAATGCAAAATAAAATAAGACCTTGAGACTCAACGATCCTCTCCCTCTGTCTCATCGGCTTGAAAATTACATTCATTTGTAGCTGACACATTTTTTTAAAATTCTGTTTCTATTTTAGGCTAGACATCTCATAGAGAGATTTTTTAATCAACAAGTAGAAGCTCTGGGCAGACGCGCGGAGCCCTTGCCTCAGATCTACTACATCGAAGGCACCCTGGAAATGGTGTGGATCAACCGCTGCTTCCCTGGCTATGGGATGAACTTCCTAAAGCACCCGCGCTGCCCCGAGTGTTGCGGTATGTAAGGGCGCCAGCCTTGCACGGATGCCTTGGCTTTCATTGTGCCTAAGCGTGCAGCTGTCACTCCTGTTCCTCCCATTTAAGGACTGCTTCAGATGGCGTGGCGACTCTGTAGACATAAGGATAGGGAACGCTTGCAGCATTAGGATTCAGGAGCATTAGATGTCTGGGAGGGGACACAGGTATAGTTCCCAGTCACTTAGAGTCATTTATCCTGAAAACAGCAAAGGACGCAGCCTCTAGAATCTGCTACTAAGGATTTATTGTGTATCCTAGGGTACATATCTTCGGGACTTTCCCTTTTCTTTTTCTTTTATTACTTTTTTTTTTTTTTTACTGGGTTTTGAACTCGGGGCCTTGTGCATGCTAGGTAAGTACTCTACCACTGAGGTACATCCCCCCCACCCCCCTTAATAGATGTTTAGATTCCTTCAGTAGCTATTGTGTTCTGACTGTGGACCCCAGCTCTCAGGTCCTGAGCCCTTCTGACCTTTGCTCCTCTTCACCCTATCACAGAAGAGTTCTGTGGGGTGCTTGGCTTCCTGAGTAAATTCAAGCCCTTTGCACCGCTGTTTTCTGGAGCTCAGAGGGGCAATTAATTTCCATCTAAAAAAAACTTTCTGGTACAAATATAACTAAGTCAGCAGCATTTTCATTCAGTTATTTCTGATTTCTTTTCTCCCTTCTAGTAAGTTAGGTGAAAATTTTAATAAAGCAGTAAATTTTCTTCTCACTTGCATTAGTTACTTTTGCCTTATTATTTTGTTTTTGTTTAAATATATGAAATTTAACAAAATGCATCAACAAAATGCATCAACAATACAATAAAAATTTAACAAATGTAGTGCTGCTAATTGACGATTGTGTGTATCATACTAGCACATGTAAAAGTGAAGAGAAGTCTAGAAATGCCCAGAAAAGTACACAAAACCTAGTTTACTATTTTCATGCATTTGTATTTTTATTCAGTTCATTAAAAAGGTAAACTAAAATGAGGTATTTGCATCTCTATAATCTGGAATTTAGAATTAAACAGCTCTTCCAGGTGAAGTAGTGGTACAGAATTTCTGAGGATTACAAATGATTTTGCCACTTTTTTTTAACTCATAAAGATTTGGGTGGTCACACAGTTTTCAGGGTCTAACTTCACCCTGTGATCATAGCATTCACATTACCATGCATTGTATTTTCAGGGCATGTAGTTAAGCAGTTATTTCTGTCAACAGATCGCATGAGAATATACAAGAAAGTTGATACACAAATCCAAACTTTATTTTCTGTCTCTGAAATCCTGTTCTGGCAAATGGTTGATGTCCTGGCCCTAGGGACATAGGCGGTTCCTCTAGGAAACAAATAGGGCACAAGAACTGCTAAAGTGCAAGAAGAAAAGTAGTAGTTAAGGAACACTCACGAGTTAGAGGTGGTGGAGGTCAGGAAGGTGTAGTGCACGCGAGGTGAGGTTTTCCCAGTGGGCTGAGGGTGGACCTGGTTGCTTTGAAGGATGCCCAGGGGCAGGCGCCTGTGGGCAGGAGCTGGGCAGGACTGGGTGAGGCCTGGCGCCGGCTGCTGGGGGGTGGGAGGCCCGGGAACCAAAGTCCTGTGGGGACCTCAATGTGTTGGTGGGGTGGGAGGTCCTTGCCTGGAGAGAGGAGGACTATTCATGTTTTGTATTTTTATGGGCTTGCTGGCATTCCCGGGTGGACTTGCCAACTAGTGATCTGCCAAATTCCTAATTTCCTTTCATGCGGTCCTGTGACAAATAAATACTTTGACTTGGAATTGCCTTTCTGCAATTACTAACTCTGCAGGCTAAGTGAGAGGCTGCTCCCTTCGTGACAGGAACTCATTAACTAAAATGCAACATTCAGGCTCCCAGCATATCCTTTTTTCCCTCTTTAATCCAGAAAGCCATTGCTTCACATTTTCAAAGGAGTACACTGGACTCACAAACACATGTAAGTCATTGTCCAAATGAGGAGCAATGTAAATAAACCGCATCAAGATCTCACCAGTTCCAAGACAACCTAGCATGCTCAGTGAATTTAGGCTCCATTCCATTATGTCGGTAGCAGCTTACAGAATCCATGAGGTGTTGTGAAGATGGCTTATTTTGAGAGTGGAGATGTACATTATGCTCAGCAAAGAAGATTGAGACCAGGCATATTTATTATGTAAGGGAAATTTATTTATTGCCTTATGGAACAGTGGGTTTGTTCCTTTTTTATGGATACTTTCCTTGCCTCATTTAATTTTTATTTCTAGATGGCAAAGAGTGATTATAAACTAGTAGAGACTTAATACTTATACCTGTATATTCTTACTATTTCTGTTCACTTCCCATTTTTTAATATAAAATTCTCTAACATTGCATTTAGCATTGTATGCTGAATTTATTTTTAATTTTTATCTTTACTTTTATATTTTGTGGTACTGGAGATTGACCCCTGAGTATCATGATCAAGCTACATCCCCATCTATTTTTACTTCTTATTTTTAAAATTGAGACCTCTCAATAAACTACCCAGGCTGAGCTCTAACCTGCAATCCTCTTGCCTCAGCCTACCAGAGTGCTGTTTACAGATATGTGCCATAATGATACAGGGAAACGAAATGCCCAGCCAACTAGATGTTCAGTATGAGTTTGTGTTCTCTGAAATTGAAGAATGAATTTTAGAAACAATGGAGGTTAAGAGCAGAATATATTTATTGATAGCAAGAAAGTTTCTGTCTGAGAGAGACAGAAGTGTTCCCGAGTGGGTTACCAAAGACTGTCTTTTCTAGGGATTTTACAGAGCAGAACTACAAAATGAGCAGGTCTAAGGTGGGGAAAACCTGGCACCTCCCAAGGTGGGCAAGGGATGGGAGAGAACTATGGTCAGCCAATGAGATTAATTGCACAAGTACAATTGATTAAATAGGGGACAATTGGGGAAGGGAGTCACATAACAAGTGAGCATGAATACAGAGCAGGCTCTTCCTGTAGGGGTTGGGATGGTGACCCTGGCTTCCTCAGGGTGATAACAGACCTAGTTAGAATATCAATCCCTTAGGAAGTATGTGGGTGCATTTGATTTATCTTTTGTTTTGAAATCTGGCCCACAGCAGAGGTGTCTGTCTCCCGCACAGAGTTGCAAGTTATCTGGTCTTTTGCTCTGGCTCCTTCAAGGGCCTAACACTGTCTGACTGCATATAATATTTTCATCTAATTCAGCTGCCTGTGGCAATAACCTCTGGATATATAATTTTTGTTGATCATTTTTTTAAAAGTTTTAAACTAAATTTATGTATTACAGATATTTCATAATTCGATAAAATCATATCTTAAAGATATTACAACTGAAGCCCAGGCAAATATACTTTTTCTGATAGAATTTTGTCAAAACATAAATTCTGAAATAGTTTACTTCATAGTTTCCATTCTGTAATTTCTTATATTTTTGTGAAATTATATCTTGTTTATATTTCGCTATTTTATCCTAATTTTCTCAAAAAAAAAAAAAATTTCCACTGTCCCTGTCCCTCCTGTCCCTGTTCTTACACTGAGACAGTGGACCTTGGCATTGGTTGTCAGGGTCTCAGTGTAGCTGGAAATCAGCACCCGGTGTCCTTCCTTCTGTCCCTCTGTATCAACAGTCATTGGGCATTGCGCAAGCCAAATCAGGAACAGTCTTTCCACTGTCAGCTTCCACAGTGACACAGGTGCAGTCAGAGATCAAGTGACGGAAGTTGCAGGTCGAGGCAGGCAGTCACCCTGACCTCCTCACTGATGTGTGCCTTTGTACTTTCAATGAGTTGTTCAGTGAAAAGGTCATGGGCCTGTAGGTCCTGCTGTCTTACATACGATGTTTTAGGCTCTGCAGATTGATCCTGTTCAGACATGTGTTCTGAGCTCTTGGTGCCTTTCAGCATCGTTTATTTCTGTAGTTTCCTTCCTCCCTCCCAGGACTGATGTCCCTTGAACCTTTCTGCCCTGACCCTTGTCTTCCATAGAACAGTTAATTTTTTTTTTTTTTTTTTTGGTACGGGGGATTGAACTCATGACCTCTCGTTTGCCAAGCAGGCACTTATGCCGCTGAGCTTAAACCCTGCCCTAATTTTTATATTTTAATAGATTTCCCCAGTGTTCTCAGCAGGAGCCTCTATCTACACAAAACTATCCACTGTAGCCTGAAGAAACAGGTTATATTACTTTATAGGGTTTGTATCACCAAATCTCCATTAAATTGTTAGTTCTTAGAAATACTTAAGACAGTTTCATACAATTACAGTCAGTTGAGTTGTTCCTGGTTTTTCTGGCACTAAGTAAATCTATTACTTTAGAGAAAATGCAGGCAACACCTTTGGCTGATTCGTAGGATTACCTATCCTCTGGCCATGGTTTCTCAATAATTTGTAGTTCTCTTAGAAATGTAAAGATCCAAAGTGAAAGTGAAGCCTTGTGTATCTAAAGACAAAATGAGTCTGTCATGCTGGCAGCTGCAATGCCTAAATACGTGAACTTGTGATCATCTGGTGTAAACAGCTAGACGTCTTGCTGTGCTGAGGGCTGTGTTGCCGTCTCCATTCCCTTTTACTAACTGTTAATTCTAAGTTGCTTTATCCCGTCACATTAAACAGAATCATGGTTCAGAACTTCCTGTGGCTTTATTGTGTGTACATAGATTAATAAACTGCTTTTACACCAAAAGCATGCAGATTTTTAGAAAATCATATCTGAGAACCTGTTTAGCAATAAATTTAGTGATGGTTTCACATCATTATAGACCATATCTGTGAGATCACTTCACGCCTTTCTTGTAACACTATTAATTTTTTCATCTCTTTATAGTTTTCTGCTGTATGATTCCTATCAAGGAGTATATATCTATTTGATTGTTAGTGGACATTGATTCTTCTTAAGTTTTGCTACACAGATAACATTGCTGTGATTATTTTTGTATATAATGTATTGTTCAGAATTGTTCAGGGTCTTTAGTATTGGTCAGAAGATATGCATCTAATTAAAATACATCAGTTTTCCATAGTTGTTATATTAGTCCATTTACAACAGCAGTATGAGAAATTGTTTTTCCATATCCATGTCAATTTTTGATGTAAATATTAAATGTAAACAAACTTTAAATATTTGCTAATGTGACTTGTAGGTTATGTATCCTTTTTATTTGGCAAAATATGCGTGACATAAAATTTTAACATTTTAAGTGCATTTAAACAAATGGTTGGTGGTGTTACCCACGGCTGCATTGTCGTGGGGCCATCGCGGCCCTCTAGCTTCAGAGCCTCTTTCCTATTCCAAGATTAAAGTTCCGCTCTAAAAAACCTCCCTCCCCAGCTGCCAGTCCTTGAAAATCTCCATTCAGCATTCTGGTTCCTTACCTTCTTCTCTCTTACATCGTGCGTCAGTGGAATTACGCAGTATTTCATTTCACCTGGTGGCCTTGTGGCATGGGTCAGGTCCCCTCCGTTCAAAGGTTAAATAATAATCTTCCTTGGCGTATGTACCACATTTTCCTTTTCCATGAAGTCAGCTCTTCACTGGGCTGCCTCTTTCTCTTGACTGTTGTGAATAATATGTATGAAACACACTTGTCCAGTTCTTTTGGATATATACTAAAGTGGGGTTGGATTGCCAAAATTAAATGTCTTAGACTTGATGTCTTAAACAAGAGAAATTTTCTCACAGCTCTGAAAGTAGAAGTGTGAGGTCATGATTTGACCCAGCTCAGTTTTTGTTGAGGGCTGTTTTGTAGGCTGCAGACAGCCGCCTCTCCTGTGGCCCAGGGCGCTTCTTTGGGAGGAGGAGAGAAGGTAAAGAATGTGCCGGTTCTCTGGTTCTCTGGTGTTTCTCTTAGAAGGACACTGAGCCCACCAGGTCAGAGCCCGCCCTCTGGCCTCATCACCTTTTCTTCTTTAGAGCTTCAGCCCCGCTCTGAATACGGCCTCGCTGTCGCTTGGGACCTCAGCAGCTAGCCTGGAGGGAGACATGGCATTCAGACCCTGCGCACCCAGGTACTACAGTGTCTCTGTGAATCTCTGCTTCCCTCTGTCCTGCGTACAGCTGCGTACAGCTGCAGGTTGAACTGCCGGCTCAGCTCGTGCGATACTTCTAACTTCTTCAGGAGGCGTCAGTAGCTGCGTGGTTAACCAAGCATAAGTCTCACAACTTCACGTCCTTACCCGCTCGCTGTACTAGTGGTTTCACATCGTGTCTCATTGGTGTGTCAGTTTGCATATTTGTGTATTTATTGGCCCTTTTCCTGTCTTCTTTGGAGGGATATCTATTCACATCTTCCATTTATTTAATTGGGCTTGTTTGAGTGGTTGCTGCCAAGTTGTTGGAGTGGAGTTTTTAGGTGTACTTTAAATATTAGCCCCTTATCGGATTCACTATTTGCAGATGTCTCCCATTCTGTAGGTTACCTTTCCACTGTATTTATGCTGCCCTTTGATGCACAAGAAGTTTTTAATTTTGGTGGAATCTAATTTGGTGTCACATAAAAAAGTCATTGCAAAAGACAGTGCCATGAAGTTTTCCTCAAGGCTTTCTTCTAAATATTTTGTAGTTTTAGCTTTAAGTCTTTGATCTGTTTTGAGCTCATTTTTGCATATACTGTAACACAAGAATCCAGCTTCATTCAGTTGCATGTGAACACTGGGTTTTCCCTACACCATAGGAAAAAAAACTCCTTTCCTCATGTTGTACCTTTTATTATACCCTTCTGAAAGGCCAGTGGACCCTCTAAGAGGGGCTACAGACTTACAGTCCTGGTACACTGCTCTCTATGTCTGTCATTATGTCAGCACTACATGTTTTGATAGCCACAGTTTTATGTTTTAAGTCAAGAAATTTGAGACATTTAACTTCTTTTTTCAATATGGTTTGGTTATTTGGTTTCCCTTGAGACTCTAGAAGAATCTCAGGATGTATTTTTGTTTCTGAAAAAGAGGTCATGGGCATTTTGGTAGGGACTACGTTAAATCTCTAGATAGCCTTGGCCAGAGTTTGTGTTTCAGCCACAACCATGGGCATATTCCTGTTGGGGCCTTGCTCAGTCTACTTCAGGGAGTTTTGGTTGTTTTCAGTATATAACTGTTTTGTCATCATGGTTCAGATCGTTCTAAAATACTGTATTTTATATGTTGTAAATTGATACTTTTCGAATTTACCCTTAGAGTTATCACTATCAAACAAAAACGGAAACAGAGAATGTATATCCGTGGACCAACGACTTCCCATTCCCCAGGCTCCTGCACCCGGCAGCCGCAATTCCCTGCTCTATTTCTGTGAGTGCATGGAATCATGATCTTAGGGGCCTGTAGTTAATCCATTTCATGCCACGCATGTTGCCGGACGGGGCGCAGCAGTCGCAGAGCCTGCTGCCTGCTGCACGTCGACACTGAGCCTGCGTGGGGAAGCGGCCGGCCGTGGTGAGTGAGGCACGCAGGGCACGGTGACCTCCGTTCAGTTCCCCTCAGTTCCTACCTACAGGCGAGTTTGCCTGAGCCCCTCTCTTGTAATTCTATTTTTCGTTTTTCCAGGAACCTCCACACTTTGTTTCCCATAGTGCCAACACGGTTTATATTCTAACTGCATATACGGTTTCCGTGTTTTCTGCCTTCTCGCCTTTGTTTTTTCCATCCTGATGGCCGAGATGGGTGAGGCCTCCGTGGCGTGACTTTGGCTGCATGGCTTCTAGGGTGAGTGGCATGAGCGTCTCGGTGCGCTTGCTCCGGGGTGTGCGTTCTTCCCTCCCGCGGCTTCCTGTGGACGGCTCCTTGCAAGGCCTGGCCTCCACCGTCTGCAGCGCGCTCTGCTGTTTTCCTCTCCATGTCTCCCTGGGTGCACTGGTGTGGCTGTGACCCAGGTGCAGCTGTCTGCTCTGTGCTCTGTGGTCACGGAGGCACGCACAGGAGCCTCCGGAGGGAGGGGCGGAATGGCACAGACTCCAGTCAGGGCACTGGTAGCTGACAAGTTCCAGAATGTACCAATTTACCGTCTTGCTGGCCTTCTTCTCCGTGTGTTACATTTTGATGTTGGTTTGCATTTCCAGATTCCTGATTATGATCTTTAGTTGACCATTTCTACTTTCTTTTCTGTGCTTACTTTTAAAGCAGTTTTATATTCTGGCTTTGTTGACTAATATGAGTTGTTTATATGTGCTAAACATCCCACTGTTCTTTGTGTAGCTGCAACTGTTTCTAATTTTGTTCCTTGATTGGTATTTTCTTAATTTTAGCATTCAAGTTTTGTATTATGTTTAATACTTTTTGTCCCTTTGTAAGAAATCCCCTATCAAGTGTTCACAAAGGTTTTCTTTCTTGTCGTTTCTTTGTAGGTCAATGCTTCTTAGTCACTGGTGCTTTCCTCTCTTTAATAAATGTAGGCTGCTAATATTGCCCTTTAACTTACATTTAACATTTTTCTTCAATGCCCCTTAGCAAAGAAAAATATTGTTTAGTATGTAGAGTACTAGGAAAAAGTGCTAGAGAAAAAACCTTATGGTTGTACCATGAAGTTTTGATTCATTCTAATAGTGATTCAACCATATTTATTTAAGGTTTTTTTTATTTCAAAGAGAATAAAACAAAAGAGAACAGAACAAAGCAAATCATAACAGAACAATTCAAGCAACACAGCACTTCACAACAAGACACCCAGATATCAACAGTAGCTACCATAATGATGTCTCTTTTCTTTGAAATAGTTGAGCATACCTTCACACACAATAATATCAAAAAAAACAAAATAGTATAAAACCATTCAAGAGAATGACAGTATTATAAGACATTCAAAATCAAATAACAAAATGAACAATGGCTGCTATAATATTGTTTATACTATCACACATATTAAAGTCTAATAAGACACAACAGGATAGAACCAATGGAAACAGAAGAAAAGCATGGTAGGACTTCAAAGCAAGATGATAGTAAATCAGCAATGGCTGCCATAATGTTTTCTTCAAAGTAGCTATTCATACCATCACATATAATAAAATCAAACAAAACAGAATAAAATCATTCCAACCAATGAATGAAAACATTACAAGACTTCAAATCAATACAATGGAAAATGATGATTAACATAAAATCTTATGTATTCTTACCATTTCTTACACTAGGGAGACTATACAGTATTTACACATTTGAGTTTGATTTTTCTCACTTATGTGTATGGTCTCAAGTTGCATCCATTTATTTATAAATATCTCAATGTGATCATTCTTTATAGCTGAGTAGTACTCCATGGTAGAAAAATACAAAATACATGTTTTTTATTCCTTCCTCAGTTGATGGGCACTTGGGTTGTTGCCAAGATCTAGCTATTACAAATTGTGCTGCTATAAACATGGGTGCACATATGTCACTGTGATATGATGTTTTCTGTTTTCTGAAAATATGCCCAGAAGTAGAATAGCTGGGTCAAATGGAACTTCCAATTCCAGCTTTTTGAAGTATCTCCAGAATGACCTCTACAGTGGTTTCACCAGTTTGCACTCCCACCAACAGTGCAGAAGAGCTCCTTTTTCCCCACAGCCTCTCCAGCATTTGTTGTTAGTAATTTTCTTGATCCTGGCCATTCTTCCTGGAGTGAGATGGAATCTCAGTGTGGTTTTAATTTGCATTTCTCTAATGACCAATGATGATGAACATTTTTTCATGTATTTATTTGCCATTTGTATTTCTTCATCTGAGAACTGTGTCTTCATCTCAGATGGCTATTTTTGGATTGGGTCTTTGAATTTCAAGGGTCTGATTTTTAAAAAACTCTTTATATGTTCTAGACAGAAGTCCTTTGTCTGAGAGACAGTTCACTAAGATTTTTTTCCCAATTGTGGGTTTTCTTTTCACTCTGCTGGAGATTTCTTTTGACATGCAGAAACTCTTTAATAAGCTCTGATCCCAGTTATTGATTCTGGGAAGTATTTCCCGTGCAGATTGATTCTTGTTCATGAATTCTCTACCTACCCCTATGTCTTCAAGATTTCTACCTACTTTGTCCTCCAACAGATTTAGTGTTTCTGTTTTAATATTTAGATGTTTGATCCATTTAGGCTTTAGTACATGGTGATAGGCATGGGTCTAGTTTTAGTTTTCAGCATATGGAGAGCCAATTTTTCCAGCACCATTTATTAAAGACACTATCTTCCAGTGAATGTGTTTGGCTCCTCTATAGAAGATAAGGTAGCTGAGTGTAGTTGTAGTTGTATCTTCTAATCTATTCCATTGATCTTCAGATCTGTTTTTATTCCAGTACCATGTTGATTTTATTACATTAGCTTTAGTATAACTTCAAGCCAGGGATTGTGATGCCTCCTGTCTTGCCTTTATTGCTTAGAATTGCCTTTGCTATTTAGGTCTCTTCTAGTTCCAGATGAATTTTAGGAGTGATTTCTCTAGATTTATGAGGTATGCTAGTGGTATTTTGATTGGGATTGCATTGAATCTGTATAACAATTTTGGGACAATGGCCATTTTCACAATATTTATTCTTCCTATCCATGAACAAGGGATGTCTTTCCATTTTTGGAGGTCCTCTTCAATTTCTTTTTCAGAGTATTATAATTTTCCATGAATAGATCTTTTACTTCTTTTGTTAGATTGATTCCTAAGTATTTCATTTTTTTGGATGCTATTGTTAAGGGTGTGGCTTCTCTTATTTCTCTGTCAGTGATTTTGTTGTTAGTGTATAGGAATGCTATTGATTTTTGAGTGTTGACTTTGTATCCAGCTACATTACTGAATTTATTTATTATACCTAGGAGTCTTCAATGGAGTTTCAGGTGGTCTTCTATATAGAGTGTCATGTCATCTGCAAATAATGATAATTTACCTTCCTCTTTTCCTATCCTTATTCCTTTTGTTTCTCTTGTCTAATTGCTCTGGCTAGTATTTCCGGCACTCTGTTGAATAGGAGTGGTGATAATGGACATACTTGTCTTGTGCCTGATTTTAGGGTAAAAGCTTTCAGTTTTTGGCCATTTAATATGATGCTGGCTGTTGGTTTGTCATAGATGGCCTTTATCATGTTGAGGTAAAGATCATCTATTCCTATTCTCTGTAAGGTTCTTATCATGAATAAGTGTTGGACCTTATCAAAAGTTTTTTCTGCATCTATGGAAATGATAATATGATTCTTATTTTGGCTCTATTGATATGGTGGATTATATTTATTGATTTACGTATGTTGAACCATCCCTTCATTCCTGGGATGAATCCCACTTGGTAGTGGTGTATAATCTTCTTGATGATTTTCTGCATTCTGTTTGCCAATATTTTATTGAGAATTTTTGCATCTATGTTCATTAGGGAGATTGGCCTATAGTTCTCTTTTTTGGTTGGGTCTTTCTCAGGTTTTGGTTCTAGAGTAATATTTGCTTCCAGAAACGAGTTAGGAAGAATTGCTTCTCTTTCAATTTCATTGAAGAGTTTGAGGAGTGTCGGCATTAAGTCTTCTTTGAATTTCTTTTAGAATTCTGCAGTGAATCCATCTGAGCCTGGGCTCTTCTTTGTTGGTAAGGACTTAATTACATTTTCGATTTCATTAATAGAAATTGGGTTATTCAGCAGTTTTACATCTTCTTGACCCATCTTTGGTAATTCATATGTTTCTAGGAATCTGACCATTTCTTCTGTACTGTCGAACCTATGAGAGTAGAGGTTTTCGAGATAGGTGTTGATGATCTTCTGTATTTCCACAGCGTCTGTAGTGATTTCACCCTTTTCATTCCTTATCGAATGAATTTGAGTTTTTTTCTTTACTTTTTAAAATAAGGTTGGCTAGGGGCTTATCAATTTTATTTATTCTTTCAAACAACCAACTGTTTGATTCATTGATTCTTTGTATTGTTTTCTTAGTCTCTATTGCATTGATTTCTGCTCTGATCTTTATAATTTCCTCCCTTCTTTTGGCTTTGGGCTTGACTTGCTCTTCTTTTTCTAGATGTGTGAGGTGTAGCATCAGGTTGTTTATTTGTGTTCATTCTGTTTTCCTGATGTGGGAATTCACTGCAATAAATTTTCCTCTGAGGACTGCTTTCATTATATCTCACAGATTCCAGTAAGTTGTATTTGTATTTTCGTTTGCTTGTAGATATTGTTTAATTTCTTCTTTAATTTCTTCGGTGACCCACTGATTGCTCAGGAGTGTATTATTTAATTTCCATGTGTTTGTGGGGTTTTTGCAGTTTCTTTTATCATTAATTTCTAGTTTCATGGTGCTATGATTTGATAACATGCATGGGTTAATTTCAGTTCCTTTGCATTTAGTTAAGTATGTTCTGTGGGCTATTATATGGTATATTTTAGAGAATGTCCCATTTATTGCTGAGAAGAATGTATATTCTGATGTTGGTGGGTGGAATACTTTGTATATGTCTATCAAGTCCATTTGTTCATAGGTATAATTCAGTTCTTTCTTTGCTGATTTTCTGTCTGGTTGATCTGTCCCTTTGTGTCAATGGAGTGTTAAGGTCTCCTGTTATAAATGTGTTATTACTTATATGATTTTTCATGTCTCTTAATATTTGTATAGTATAGCTGGGTGCTCCCAAATTTGGTGCATATATATTTAAGATTATCTCTGCCTCTTTAAGTTTTCCCCTAACTAGTATGTAGTGACCTTCTTTATCTCTTAGGATTACTCTTGGTTTGAAGTTCACATTGTCTATAAACAGAATAGCTACCCCTGCTTTTTTTGGGTTGCTGTTGCATGAAGTATTGTTTTCCATTGTTTGACTTTCAGTTGTGAGTTTCCTTTTGGGTTAGCTGGTTTTGTTGTGGACAGCATATGGTTGGATGTTGTTTCTTGATCCATTCTGCCAGTCTGTTTCTTTTAATTGGTGAATTTAGGCCATTTACATTAATTGTTATAACTGTTATAGGTTGGCTTATTTTTGACATATTTTCTTTCTGCTGTTGCTTCTTTATGTTTCCACTCTGTTTAATTAATTGTCTTCCTTGCTTAGTGATTTTTTCCTGTGTCTATCTAGAATACCTTTCAGTATTCTTTGCAAAGTTGGTTTGTGATCATGAAGTTCTTCAGCTGTTCTTTGTCATGGAAGTATCTTATTTCTCCATCCATTATGAAGGACTATTTTGCAGGGTACATCAGTTTGGGCTGGAAGTCACTTTCCTTTAGGATCTGAAATTCTTCACTCCATGCTCTTCTTGACTTCATTGTTTGTGTTGAGAAGTCTGCTGTGATTCTGATAGGTTTTCCTTTATAGGTGATCTGTCTTTTCTATCTTAACAGCTTTTAATATTCTGTTCTTATGTTGGATTTCTGGGATGTTTATTTATGTCTGGGTGTAGTTTTATTTTGGTTATGGCTATTTGGAGTTCTGTATGATTCACTGATATGTATGTCAGTTTCCATTCTTGTGTTTGGGAAATTTTCCGCTGTCACTTCTATCAATAATCTCTTGATATCATTTGTGTTGTCCCCTTCTTTTTCATTTATCCCTATTAATCTTAATTTGTTTTTCTTTGCATCATCTTGCAGCTGTTGAATTATTATTTCCTGATTCCCTGTTATTTTTAAAAGATCTTTCCTTTCCTGTTCACTAGCTGCAATCTTGTCTTTGAGGTCTGAAATTTTATCTTCACTTTCATTGAGGTGGTTTTGCCAACTTTCAATGGAATTTTTGATTTCCTGTATATCTCTTTGAATCTGCTTCATGCATTCTGTTTGTTTCTTATATTGTTCATTCAGGGTTTCCATCTTTTTGTATTATTCCTCTAATTTTTTAACTATGTCGTCTTTAGATGTGTTCAGTGTTGCTTTCATTACATTTATCATTTTTCTTCTTTTACCTTGGAGATTATTTCAGACTTGAGTTCTTTTATAGCTTCCCAAAGTTGTTTCTTTATTTCAGTTATCATTTCAGGCATTTCAGGTATATAGCTTATATTTTCTTCTATGTACATGGCTCCTAGGCTTGCTTGGGATGGGTTGGAGGTTTGAGATTGCATTTTGGTCTTTTGTTTTGTCATTTTCCTATATTTCCAGGTTTTGAGCAATGTTCCAAAGCTTTCCCTCGGCATGCTGGAAATCATCTCGTGTGCTCTAAACTCCTAGGACTGAATATAGGTCCCTGGGTGTGGTCCAGTCAAGCTGTCGGGGACCTCTCATGTATCCTCTGGTGGTCTAGGATGGTGGGCGGGGTCCTAATGGCTGGGAGCCATGGTCCAAAGCTCTCCCCAAGTCCATGCATGCTGGGAATCATCTCACAAGCCTTTAGCTCCCCTTTAAAGTTTTGAATGTAGGTGCTCCTATGCCAGTATCAGTCCTGTTTATGACAGTTAATATATGGTGTTATGTAACGATGGCGTGCAGGTGTCACTTCTGCATGTGTGCGGGGTTCACATTTTCAGTGTCTGCTCATTTCTCTATTGTGTGTCAAGAAATAGCAAAGTGTGACTTGAGAGAATGGGAACTATGATTATAAATACCTTTGAGAAAATGCTTTGTAATTCATCATCAGAACTTTACCATGTACATTACTAGTTTTAAAGATTCTTTTTATTACTTAAAGTAAAAAGAATCTATTTAACTTTATTTAACCAGTGTTTTTCCCCATCTGCAACGTCGCTTCCCAAATAAAACATCTATTAAAATTTGAAGAACTCTGTGGAATCTAGTATGGGAAATATCTTCCAATGAATAAACAGTTATAATAGTTCCTAGTTTGGAAAAGTACATGTTAAAAATAAGAGCTTAAATAGCATTAACACACATTATTGAATCACATGTACAACCAATTTCCAGAACTTTTTTTATTTTGCAAAACATGTGCATGGTACTGGAGAAGAATTTTATTTAGTAAAGATCATGCCTCAGATTCGTAGGTGACTGCACTTAGCAGGGCAAAGAGGAGCAGGTTCCCGGATGGCCTCGGTGACACCTTTGCCGCCCCGCGAGGTGGACGGGTCTGCCACATGCTTGTGATGGACATGTGGGTGCTTTTTTGTAGAAATCACCTAATTTTAGTCCCTACAGTGATACTATGGAGTTGGATATTGTTTTACCTCTTTTATGAATCAAGAAAATGAGCTTACAGACTCCTCATTTACCTAGGGTCCTAAAGTTAAGCAATGACATATATTTTAACTTGTTTTCTTTCCACGTTTCTTTACTTAGCCAAGCAAAGGAATCTGTGGTAATATATTTGTGCTGTATGTTATCCACGGGGTGGTCAAACTCAGTTAGTTATTCTCCCAGCATTGTATACCTAACACATGGACCTGAATTTAGATGGGAAGTAAGGTGCAGTCTCTCTGTGGTTTGGGGCCATCCTTATACAACTACGACAGTCTTGTCCCCCTGAGAAGCACATCGCATTGCGCTTCTGCTGATGGTCCCCTGCTTCTGTGCAAGCCAGCACTGAAACTCGGCACTGAGGGACCGGGGTGCTGATTTATTTAGGTCATCATTTAAGTGCCAGTTAAAATACAGCAGTGCCCCTGTGTGGGGGTGCAGTGCTCACACTCACAGCGTGGAGATGCGGGGGTTGCCATGTCTGGGAGTGGGGCGGGGCACCGTGCAGTGGGCACGCACTGCAGTTTGCGGGTGAAACATCCTGCAGATTGGCAGCACAAGTGAGTGCACGTCTCGCTGCTCTACTACACACTTAGCAAGAGCTGGCATGGTGAATCTTAGCATGCTTCCACATGAAGAAAAGCGTATGCTTTGCAGTCTGCCCGCCTCCTCCTCCCTGTGAAGCTGACTCACGTGGAAGCAGGGAAATGTCACTCACTCACTGATGCTTCCTTCACAGTGATCTGCAGCCCTGGCTCTTACAACCCCCGCGACGGAACGCACTGCCTTCCCTGCAACAGCAGCCTGGTGTTTGGAGCGAAAATCTGCCCGTAGCCATCGCCTGGGGCTCTTTGGTGGTTTATTCAATGCGAAAGTATATTTTTGAAATACTAAACTATAATAAATCACTATTATACCAAAATTAAATAATCATATTTTACCAAAAACTGTGTCATTTTAATCACATACTGTGTGTCCAGATACTTTATAGGGCTGAACATCTTGTCATCTTTATCCTTTACTGCTAGAACATGATTCCAAAATTGTGTGTGAAAAATAGTTTTCAAATACACCGTATCGTGTTGGCCCAGAAGATTTTTCAGAATTCTTCAAAAATATTCCATTTTATCTTCAGTGTATATTCACTAGGTTGAGGCCACCATATCTTTTATAATAGCTGTTATTTCAGCTGATTTCATTTCTTTGATTTAGTTTTATAGGAGTTTTAGTTATTCTAGTTTGACCTTTTACCGAGCCAGTTCTTAAAAGCCTGGGGTCTTGTTATTGTGGTCATTAGCTTCTTTAGTAAAGAAATGGTTCCAATCACACTGTGGGTGTTAATATAGTTCAATGTGGCTATCTTAAGTTTTCAATGTAAAGGCTCTTAAATTACCTTCTTGACATTTAGAATAGAGTGGTCATTGTATGTCACTAAAGGAACATTTGATCTTTCTCAGTAGAGAGGCTAAGCAATTTATTTCCCTGGTAGTACCTTTAGGAAGGGGAATCAGACAGCCATCACAGCTTTCATTTCATTTCTTCATTGTTAGAATGAGTATAATGTGACAGACATTCCTGCTACCAGCACTAATATTAGCTTCTTTCATATTGGGATGCTATATTTGAAATAAGTATTACCAAGAGTTAAAATATTTAAATGCCAGGAAAATACATGAGTGGCTTGCGAAGTGAATAGTTCTCCATTTCCTGCTTGCCGTCTGATGTATATTTGTGTCATGTTTGCTCTCCGAATAGTCACTGCTCTGCCATACGTAGTTCCTTTCCTCAGAGGACATAATTGTTTGTAAATGGCAAACAGAACTCAGGTTGGTTCTAGGAACAGCCAAGCTATACGTGAGCAGAGAAAGGGTCACTAATATTTGGGATCCATTAACCTTTATAAAACAGCCGCATTAATAAACAAGTCTCGTGTCTATCATCCTGTGGACAGATGCCACCCAGCGCCAGAATTCTCACCCAGGTGCAGAGAGAGGCTGTATCGGGGCTGTGTTTTGTTAGCCCTGTGATGTGCTCTTTAAGCGCCCAGGGTGGTAGCATCGTGCTGTGATTGTGTTCTGGTGGTTTTTAAGTGCCCAGGGTGGTTCATCATGCTGGTTCACAGAGGTTCCTGCAGGGTCTTCCTCCCAGAGTGGCAGGTGGAGCATCACACTGGTCTGTTCCCCTCCGGTCAGCAGTGTGTGCTCTGTAAGCAGCGAGACCGATGGAAGGGCAGGGCGACGTGGGGCTCCACACTCCTCAGGTGCATAAACAGGAGGACACGTGAGGAATGTCCTCCCTCCTGCACTGCTCGTGCCGGCTCACTTTTCTCCGGTTGCGATTTAACTTAGGATGCGTTTTGCGGAGGCATGAATGGCATCAGGTCAGCAGTCACCTGGCAAAGGACTGACGCAGTTGTGATGGAAACGGTTAAGGCTGGTGGTAGGGTCCATCCTGCAGGCACAGTGACCTGGGGTGAGAGTGGACAGAAGATAGGAGAAGGCTTGGCGGCACTTCAGGGTTCTCAGTTTGTACAGGCAGACTCAGCGTGACCCTCGCCGTTACCAGCGGGCAAAGCAAGATACCACTGATGGAGGAGCCTCAGGTAAGAGATGGGCTGGTAGAGACTGAAGCGGGAGACAGAGTGGGAGAAGACCGAGTGGTGACCACGCCTCTTCTTCCCGACAATGGGAAATGGTCTTTGTTCTCCATCTCTTAAGACATTTATTTTAGGTGATTGTGTATTCGTCCCCCACACTCATTTATATTAGGATAGTTTCAGTTTCATGGCCCTTTTCATGGGACATAAGTGCTTACTAATTTTAACTAATTAAGGTCCTGTAAGTAAAAATATTTCGATAACTAAGGCAAAAGGTGCTTCTGTTGGAATGCCAACTAGGGTATGCAACACTGAAAGTTGTTTGAAGTGGTAACAGTATTCTGATGAAAGTTATAAATGTTATAAACCAATTTCAAATAGTTTTCTTTGCATCAAGATAATTTAGATTTATATGATGATTTAACTTGCACAGAGTATTTTTTAAATGATATGATCATTCATTTTCTGCCAGAGTTTGAAATTATATGGGCAAATTCCCATTTTCATTTATTCAAGTTTTTCTCTTATAAACATATAACATATTTATTTGGCAATATTTAAAAAACCTTAACAGGTTTGGTCCAGTAATCTCACTAATTGGAAACTTTCTTAAAGAAGCAAACAGAGACCAGATGAAATAACACGTCCAATGGAATTATTATTTGCTACGTTACATAAAATTATGAAAAGGGAATTATCATAAATAGACCTACAAGAGAGAAATGGTTGAATAAATTGTGCCGTTTCCATATAGTGGAATGTTACTAATCCATTAAGATCCCATTTTCAAATTAAATGACTCAATTAGGATTTATCTGAAATATTTATCTGTGTTGATTAAACTTTTAGAACAAATGCACCAAAATCTTAACAATGATTGTCTCATGCGTGAGGACTTTCTGTGAATTTTGCAGTGTCTCCTGTTCTCCAAATTGTCTTCAATGAAATAACTTCCAAAATCTCAGGAGCAGTAACTTAGCAAAGCAAAGCAGCAGCGATTGAGAAACAGCACCTCTCTCCGGAATTGACTCACCTCCCCTCTCCTTAGCAAAGCTCCAGGGGTGCCCAGTGCAGTGGCCCTGTGTCGTCCCCAGCCACGCTTTTTCTGGCCACCACCGTGTTGCAGCCACGAGGAGACCCTGCGGAAGAGCTCTCTGAATGGAGAGCACAGGCTGCCCGTGTCAAGAGCACCCGGTCACATCACTGCCCTTCCCCATGTGAACCCTACCCTGCCCTGGACGTACCAGGCCTGTGCGGTAGCAAGGGAAACAGCAAAGTTCGAGCTTCTGTTAGCTGGAGCTGAAGGCACCCTAATTAATATGGTACCCATTAGGGGAAATGTGTAAGGTGGTGGGAACTGAAGGGGGTTACTACACCATTTCATAATCCAGACATCAATGAAGGCCAACAGTGCCCCACTGTCTTCTGTCTGAACTTTTATTCCTGCTTTGTGTACCATGTAGAGCTGCAATGTGGGGGCACATGTGTTGGGGTATGTGTGTTGCTATACTAATTTACTCACTTCATTAACAGAACTTTAATGATAAACTATTTCATGTATTCCAGAAAAGTACTGTGACGGCAGCAGAGCATTTCTAGCTGCTGGGTGTTTCTGTTGCCTCTATAGAGTTTCATTGCTGTTTGTAGCATAACAGATCTTCCTGAAAATTCCATGGTATTTTAAAGTCTTCTTTACCCTGAACGTCTCTCTCCCGGGCTGTCAGAGGCGTAAAGACACTCCTTGACTTACGATGGCTCTGTGTCCTGATGAACCAATCACAGGTCGAGGACATCGGAAGCTGAACATGCTATTGGCCTTCCTAACTTACCTACAAAAACTAATCCCTGAACGCAAAGGTGCCACCAGGACAGTCCTCAGTTTCCCTTTAATAGCGATTGGGAGGCACGGGGGCCTGGACACATGTGGCGGACCTGGCGTGCCTGTGACCTCCCTGCAGCTGCCTGGCAGCTGTGCGAAGCACACGTATCTGGTGTCTGTTTCTTCTGACATCCCTGGGCCGCTGCACACGTGACACCTCTGCCACTTTCTTTTTGTCAGGCGGAAGTTCATCCTCTCCTCCCTCCCTGCTTCTTCCAGTTTGATCAGCTAAGCTTCTCGGCCTCGGTGCCTAGGAGCTCACGAATACCCTCTTCAGGAACACCCCGCCATGCTGTTTGCCAGGCACCGACATTTGTTCCTAGTTCATGGGCAGCAGAGTCATGTGAGGACTCTGTATTCACACAGGACTTCCAACGTGTCTTCCCCTGCTGTGATCTTGCACTGCTGGGCCTTCGCTGTCGTGCTGCGGCAGGTAGCAGCTGGGTGCTTGGCCAGATTGCCACCTGAGCAGTTGGTGCAATGGTGGCGTGATCCCCGTGCCTGAGTGCTGCCATTTCTCAGCGTGCCAGGTGGATGAGCCTGGTTGTGTTGGGCAGTAGACACATAACCATGGTGGTAGGTCGTGCCTCGCTGACAGCCTGGCTGCCGCGCAGCACTAAGATCAGGAGGTGGGGTGGGATGTTCTGTGGGACACAGTTCCTGAAACGATGCCCAGCAATACTCCTACCATCCGTGCCTCGTCGGGCGGCCATGACGAATGAGGCGCACAGTGCTCGGTGACATTCTCGGGTTTCCAGTGCTCTCTGACTGGCAGAACAGGAGGGCTTTAGCAGGACCCTGTCACTGCTCCGCCACAGGAGTTCTATACTACGTCAGATTGCTTGGAATCCTGCGGTGTACTTACGTCCACTCCAGCATGTCCTTCCAGAGCGAGCTCATTTCCTCAGCAACAGATGCTTCCAGCCAATCCTTCTCATGATAGGTGTCTTTGGGTGCATCCAGTGTTGGCTGCCGCCACCTCACAGCTGCCTCCAGCTTTCCCAGCGTGGGACAGCGCCTGGGCATGCATTGGTATGTGTGTGGTGTCAGCGCCCACTCAGAACTCCTTTGCCGGGGGGGTTGGTTTTGTTCTTTTTATTTTGCTTTTTTGAGACAGGGTCTCGTCATGTAGCTCAGGCTGGCCTCCAGCTTGTGGCCATCCTCCTGCCGTGGCCACTGAGTGCTGGGATTACGGGCATGGGCCACTGGGCCCCTCAGGCCACCTTCGTCTGAGGCTGTGGGTGGATCTGGGACCCATGGGAAGCAGAAATGAAACCAGAGAATGCTGTGGTGTTTTCCTCAAGTCCCAGAGTCCCAAGACAGCTGTAGCTGGCTCTCCACCTTTCACAGTTACTGTGCTGTGTCCAGTGTCTGCGGGAGGCAGCAGAGGACCTGGGGGGAGTGGGCTCTACTCTCAGCCAAATGATGCATCTCCCATTTTCTAATTTTTTTTTCTTCTCTCTTTTTCTCCTCTTTTGTTGTTTCTTTTCTTTCTTTCTCCTCTCTCTGTCCATCTCTTTCTTTTTCTCTATTCCCCCCTCCCCAATACTGGAAATTGAACCCAGAGCTTTGTACAGCACTATCTACCTATTTGATTTATTTACTTACTGACTGACTGACTTTTTAGATTTATATTTTGAGACAAGGTCTGTCTCAGTCACTCAATTGCCCAGGTTTGGCTGGAACCTGCGATCTTCCTGCCTCAGCCTCCCAGAGTGCTGGGATTATGATGTGCACCCCTAGGCTCAGCTTTGACTCTGCCTTCTTAGCACCTGCAGAGTCTCTCGGAATGGCCCTTTCTCCATTCTCAGCACTGGCTCCCCGTGCCTTCTCCTTTTTGTCCTTGGCCGGGCTTGGTCCTTGGTTAGGTTCAGAATCTCTCGTGACACCTCCTTTCATTTATATTGAGAACTCAATTTATATTGGAGAGCATGTTGACTTCAGTGTCTTATTGATTTATAGCTTGGATTTTGTAGTTGGATTGTTGTCAGGTTCATAATCTGTATACTGTAGGGTCTTCATAATGAAGCTCTCGGAGGCTCAGGATAAAGTCATTGTCTAGAAGTTTCCCTGTGTGCCCGGGAAGTACACACCGGCTGTCATCTTTTCATGCAGCATTAGAACTGCTCATGGTCACTGGGCCAGCTTTGCTAGTATGTCCTATAGGGCTTTCTACTCTTCCTCATTATCTTGCCTTCTGTTCATTCTGTTCATTGTAACTTATACAACTTGTCCCGTAAGATACAGTATGCACACAAAAGCCTTCTGAAGATCAAGTATTTCCTTGTGTTTCAGGATTCTATGTAGGTATGATTAGGGCTCACTAGAGGAACAGAATCCGCTTAAGTGTATGTGTAACCACGCATGGGAGAGGCTGAGCAGGCTTACAGAATCGAAGGGGAGAGCTCTCAATCGGCTTGGAGTCCTCGGTCCACTTTGATTCTAAATTTTCTTCTCCACTCACCATTTCAAATAGGAAATATGTTCAGGCAAAATGCTTAGAATGCCAGGTTAAATTCTATTTGGGCATTGCTGCACTCTTAGTCTAATAACTTTCCCCCCTAACTTTAGAGTTCTCCAATGACTTTGAAAAGAAATGTACATTCCATCCATGTTTTCTAGTTACCTTGGGTGGGAAGATTATTCTAAATGACCTAATCCTCTAATTCAGATATGTGAAGTTCTTAAGCTTTGAAAAGTTTTATTTTTTAAAAAGTCTTTCTCCAAATCACAGCAGAGTGTGGTCCTACAAATTAATCTGACTTTAATATATTTACTGTTGGTCTGTATTTTCAGATATGTGGTTTAATAAGAATTACGTTTACTTTTGAAATGGCAAAGTTAAAATGTATTATCACCATCAAAACCATGAGACATGATTATATTATGGAGATTCCGTCATGGTAAAGCCCTGTGCATCTTTCATGTAAATGTGAGCAGAAGTTATGTGTATGAGTCAGCCTCGGGATTACATTTAAAGATATTCAAAATACTTGAAGCGTTTTGAGTATTTTTAATGACATGTTTTATTGATCTTTTTTAAAGTATTTTAAAAGGCTAAACTATTTCAAAAGAGTCTCTTAAATGTCACCCTTCCTGAAGTGCAAAACCCAGTTTAATAAATATTTTATAAATCAGTTCAACACACATGTCCATCCAATGACAGATACAGACTGGGTCTGATTATATAAATTCAACTCCACACAAAATTAAGGAATTACAAAAACATTTTTCTGGCACAAATAACATATAAGTGGGATAAAAACTAAGATATTATGTAACTCATATATTTTAAACATGAAAAGAGCAGATTATAAAAGAGAGACCCAACGCTGACTTTTAATTAAAATCTTTAAACTGCTGAAACCTCAGGGTTCTCATAGGTCCAGGGTATTTGGTAATAAACACTTTTTACAGAGCTTGTGCTTTATCAATACGAAGTTCAAATATTTACTCCTTTGATGCTGGTGCTCCTGTCCCCAGCTGGCTGGCAGCAGTGCTGGCTGCAGAGGCAGGTGACCTGCAGTGGACAAAGCCCAACAGTGATGGGTCCGGGGCGGGAGCCTGGCCTCCAGGGCTGGGGACCGGACTGCCCGTCACAGTAGGCCAAGGGGGCTGCAGACCTCTATGAGACACTTGTGCCGGCACGCTACAGGGACGTTCTGCTGTTTGTCTCTGGAGACTGTAAAAAAACGCCTTAGAGGTGGAGTTAGGCCAAGGCTGGGGTGGGGACCAACCAACGTCCTGAGGCTTTGAGCTGGTCATCGCTCCTGAGAACCACCCCAGGCCCCTGGTCAGCAGGTCTCGCCCCCCATGCTGAGAGCACCAGGAGCCTTTCTCCCTTTGGGTCACCCTCCTGTCTTCTTTTGCTCCTATCCTGAGTTCCCTCTGCTATGTTCGACACACAGCGCATGGCATCTCCATCAGGCAGACACACAGGAGCAGTGGTGATTGGCAATGTGTCTACTGACAGTCACAGTGGCAGGGGACATCCATGTCACCTGAGCAGCTGGTACCAGACATGGACACTTACTGGAAAACTTTCACCAGTGAACTTATAAATACACATTCTTGTTCTCAGTAGGTGGAAAACTGTCTGTAGCGCATAAGTGCAACAGAGGCAGTCTTTAGTATATTTCCCTGCCACAGGCTGTTAAAAATGGGAAGGGTGAACTAAGGTTTGGGATCCGTGTGGTACCAGTGAAGCATCATCACACATATCTCGTAAATGATGCCATTCAAAATGATCTGCTTTCCAAATTTTCAAATACTCCTTCTATGGGATAAGTGAAAATTCTGACGAGTCATTTAAATTATAGACGGTAAATAGCAAATACATGTGTGCACATACGGACGCTCAGGGCTCTGTCTGCGCAGACGGCTGGTGCACGTTTCTGTTTTACATGCAACAGTCGGAAGGGAAAGTGGACTGAGAGCTCCCTGTGTCCCAGCACCCTTGGCTGACGTCACACCTGTGCTGACTTCACAGAGGTCAGAGAGGAGAAGTTTCCAGGCAACGCTGCTCGCCGCCTCTGGATGAAGTCCTGCCGGCGTTCACCTCTACCTTTGGAGCTCAGTTAATTCAGAGGGGACCAGTTTAGCCATTTGTACACAACAGAGAGAGAAGAGCTTCCAGGTGGAAAGTCTGGATGATTCTGAGGAGTGAATCTGAAGGAAATTTCTCTCACTCAGGGACTGCCTTTGTTTAATTAATTCCCCCTTTTCTGTGAGAAAAGGTTCTTTATGGCATTGAAATGGGTGAGTCTCTGTCATACTCCTCAGGAAGGCTTCTAGCATGCCTCTGTAAACTCCTAGTACTCTAAATTCCAACATTTCCATGTCCAAAATTGATCATTCACGTTACTTCCTATCTTGGTTTTTATGTTAAATTCTTTCTTCTTTCAAGTGTATTTGACTGAAACCAATTCTTTAAAGGCATTTAGTCTCTGAGCTTAGACAGGATAGCCATCTTAATCTTCACTTCAGGGTTATTTTTAATATATACAAATTTGAGTATCAATCGGTCACCGCCTACGACCTACAAAAAGACACATGAGGAATAATGTTTCTGGAGCAGCCAGCTTTTTGCAGTGATGCCTACCTTTAAATGGGAATGTTTTCCCTGGGAGAAAAGGACCCAGTACAGCCGGGCGGGCCTGGCTACTCCTTAGAAGGGACCTGTGCTGCTACTGTTTTGATCAGGGACAATCTTTGTTTTTATTTGGAGAAATAATGAGATATTCTTACATAGTTACAGACTATGTAACATGGGCAGGTTATCTTCATAATTAAACTATACTGAGTTAGTCAACCTGAGGTTTGTAAGGACTGAATGAAAATGTTGTATGTAGGCACTTATTTTTAAGTTGTTGGTACCAGCTAACACTGCCTCTGTAATCTTATCACTAGCTACTATCAGGAGGTAGCAACTTTTTTGTTTAAAAATGTAACTGATATAAGTTAATAACTGTAATGTGAAAGTTCAAAAGAGCATAGAGCACCAGGTCTCTTTTCATAGGTGTGAGGGCTTCTGCAGGTTGGCTATACTAGGCTGAGAGCTCGGGGTCCAGAGATCATACAGAATCTGCCGGGCCTAAGGCGAATTTGACATAGGATGAACTCAGCCATTATCTGTAATTGGAAGTAAAAGACCAGGTAGGGTTAACATCTTCTTCCCTAGAAGGAGCGCTGAATGGAGCGGAGTTACCCCTTCCGGCCTAACTCGCCTCCTGAGACCCTGGGATTCCCTGGGCACCAGAAACAGATAGACATGGCTCAGTCCTCCCCTGGACTTGGACAGGAACCCTGCTATGTGCTGATTTCCTCACGGATACCCAGCACTGATAAGAGGAAGAAATCAGGTAGGAAAATTAAACACCTGTCACCTCATGTGTGGTAGTTTGCTTTAGTTAGCTCCAGGAAGCTAACATGGGTCATAGTATTTGCTTATTTTATTTCAACACAAAGATCATCCCTAAGCAAAGATCATACAAAGCACTGCTGATGTCTGAGAACTGTTTTAACAAGAGACCTAGGTATAGTTTAAGAATCAAAGTATGTGCAAAAATGTAAAGTATTTTTAAACTTCGGGAGAAGCTACTTTTCCCTTTGAGGAACACTGAGATTGCCTTTGTTGAATCACAGAGCAGGCTGCTGTCCACCTTCTCCACTGGAGCAAGTCCCTGTCTGATTCCCTGAGACCAGTAGATCCTCAAGTCCCAGGCTCTGGCGCTCAGCAGCTTGGAGTGTGTACCCTTCCTTCAAGGCTGATGCTTGACGTGCTTCCTGAATTTCCCTGAACCTACGTTTACCTTTTTGTGAAAAAGTGAACAGTGTCACTCACTGTTTGGGGGAGTCACGAGGTTAAACAGAGTAAGTGACAGAGCCTAGCGTTGTTTTGGCTGACAATATGCAATCACTGATTGCCTAGAGCGTATCTTTAAAAATATGAAACAAACTACTCATTTATGTATAGCACATTCATAATCTCATTGAAAGACATTATTTAATGGATATTTTGTCACTTTGTCCATTTTGAGAATTACATGCTTAGAAATAACTAATCTCTGGATTCAAGTAGAAATAAAATAGAATTTGAGTTTTAATGTAAATATAGTAAACAGAATAAGAAAAATGAAAATTCTCTTAAATGTATCTGGATACAGTTCTGCCTAGGATTTAAACTCTAGGACTTTAAAAAAGTAGGAAATATTAATCCTTAAATTTCGAGTAAAATATTAAATGGAACTGGGCAGTACTTTTGCTCCCTGAGAGTTATTAGGGGTAATATTTATGATTCTTTTAGTCTTTGGGCTGCATCAGAATGCACTGAATGCCATCTGCTCTGTTCCTAGCTTTTGCTGTGCATTTGCACAGTGGGTCAGCCACGGGCTTTCTGCACTTCTCCGACTGTAACAGGAGTGAGGCGGTGTGCATTTCTTGGGTCCTGAATTCCCTATGGCTGAGCATCTGGAACTGAAACTTTCACGTTACTGAAATTTTAAGTCAATGCTCTCAGCTTATTGGTGTGAATAATTGGTAGGATTTATTCACTTAAAACTTGGGCATTTGGGCTTAGTTTCTTTCTACATTGTGTGTGTGTGCGTGTGTGCGTGTGCGTGTGTGTGTGCATGCGTGTGTCTGTGGAAACAAAAGCAATAGGGACTTCGCAAAATTCAGAATGAAACCAAGCACTGTGACGATGTCACTTCTGAATTCTTTTCCAGCAGTGCTACTGTACTTTTGCCAGAATACTGAGCTCACTGGTTTATCAGTTCTCTAGACCCCTCCCAGGGTGTTAATTATGATTTACAGAAAGAATAGACTGTGCAGAAATACCTGAAATCATAAAGTCTAAGGTCAGAAATCTGCATGCCAGAAGCTGGAAGCAGGCAATAGATACTGAACTGTAAACCTGGCCTCTGTTATCATTCGCGTGTGCCAGGCCCTTCTCGCTGTGAGACAGTCTCCTCAGCATCGGGACGTTTACACTAAAAGCATCACTCTTCTTCCTTCACTTGCATCAGAAATGTTCAGCAGCTACCATGGTTCATCTGAAGCTATTGTGGGGTATTTGGTCTGTGGCTGTGCTCATACTTGAGCTTTGCAAGGTAAACCAGAAACCAGAAAAAGAGGGCAGGCAAGTGAGAGAGGGCTGCTAGCTGCTCCTCCTTTTGTACATTGGTTTTAAAGATAGGAAGTGCCTCTGAATTCATAGATTACATTCACTCCTGGCAGAGGGCTGGGTCCTATTTAGCAATATTGCTAACCAGCCTCATTGAAGAGATCAGTCCATCATGCTGAAGAGCTCAGATGCAATACTGTGTGTGACTGGAATCCTCAAAAAATTTGGTTGAGAGCGAGGCTAAGATCGGTGTTTAGAAGACTAAAATAGTGGCCTTTTCGTGGGAAGGTAGAGTAAGTAGGCCATTTCGTCTCCAGCTGAAACAAGACACTGAGTTTTGGCAGTGGCAACTGGAATGTAAGAAGAATGTGCTAGAAAACTGCATTTATTCCAGAATAAATGATTCCTTTTTCCAAATCCAGTTCTTTAGGAAGGTCATCGACTGCATTAGTCAACCCCAGATAGTACTAGGGGAGAAGAGTCTAGGTCCAGTGTGTTACAATTACGTCAGCTGAGAGGGGCAGACCTCTGAGCGTTGGCATTTATCCAGTTGTCCAGCACCTAGGAGGGTCCTCTGGGTACCTCTAGGTTACTTTTCATGTTACACTGTGTTGAAGAAAAAAACAAATTCCCGTTTTAAAACTACACTTGATCTCTTGCCTACTGAACACATGTGCTAAGTTATTATTTGTTAAGCCATGCTGTGGGCCTCCAGTTGTTTTCTGAATATGTGTAATTTAAAATAATAGATATGGTTTCCGAAAATTCTTGTTAGAAATAGTGTACATCTTGCATGTTTCAAATAATGCATTCATAAAAGGTTTTCATTTCACTGCTTAAAATCGAAATGGAAAGTAGAAAACATCTACATTTTGAAAGTTTTAAGCCTTTTCGAACATTGTGGTGATGCAGTACACATTTATGTCGGGGAAGTGAAGAGTTCCATAGACTCCGGCCACCCTGTTGCACACTTTACAATGTCTGCGCCCATCTCCTAGCACACAAAGCAGATGATACAAATTCTGAAAGAATGAGAGTCAATCATGAAGCGTAAGTTGGCCTCAAGGTCCATAACTCCTTGGACTCAGGGGTCCTGGGCCCGGGCTGCAGTGAAGCTGATGTTTGCAGCCCACAAGCATGAGACACACACTTGTGAAATTACCTAGGACTTCCAGGAAAGGTAGGTGAGACTGCTGAAATGTCCACCCAATGAAGAGACAGCCTAGGACTGAAAGAATGGGTCTAGGTAGGAAACTTCTTAAACATAAGGTTAGATCATTTCTAGAAAAATTCTCTGGCTTACCCAAATGACTAAGTATTTGCAGATGTAAATACAGGTTGGAAGTTTTGAAATCATGTAATATTGTGAGCATAATTTCTTTTTTTTTAAAAAAATGCATGACTAAATCACTTAACGACTGCTAGGCAATTATAGGGCCTATTCAAATGTTAAAAATTTATGGCTTCCCAAAAACTTCTGAACTGGAATGGTGAAGCTTCTTTGGCACCTTGTGGATGCCCTGAAATGCTGGAATCCGACAACTTGGACTCATTCTTCCTCTTTTTTTTTAATACTGAGGGTGTTGTGCTTACTGAGCAGAGCACTTTCTCAAAGAGGTCTCTGAGATCAGAAGGGAGGAAAATAAAAAGTCTGCTAAAGAAAGCTACATGGTCGTGGCAGTCTGGGTTATCTGCAGGAAGAAAGCTTCTGCCCAACCACCGTGCAAACGGCTTCCTGCCGAGTGTGTGCAGTGCTGTGTGCTCCATTATGTAGGAGCACTGAGTGTGCAGAAAGGCCGGAGGGGGGTGGGTTGAAATAGGGACAGGAAGCGAGTGAAGCCTGTGCTGTAGCAGCCACTGGGCTTCAGCTCCTGGGAGTGGGCTGGGGACAAACATGGGTGTCAGCAACTCAAGACAGGGCGAAAATCAGTCCATCTCCCCAGATGCTACCTTGTTCACTCTCCATGCAGCAAAATGCCAGCCTCAAGTTCCTGTGGCACGGACGGTCTGGGCGCTACAGCGATGTCACAGTTCACTGTCTTTCGGTTGGAGTTGCATCACCAAGGGAAATGGGAAGATGGGCCATAGAAACTGAGCTAGACTTGCTCAGTGTCTGGGAGAAAGGGGAGACCACTTGTGCACGTTAGGAGAGAACTCAAACGGCCCAGCTCGCCAAGGGCTGGGGGCTGTGTGGGTAAGATGGAAGTTTCTACCACCATGCCCCAAGAAAAGCTGTCTTCTACTAATGGAGGCACAGCTAAATTCTAGTACCAAACCTTAGTTTTGGGATGCTGATCACACCTGAGAAAGATGAGCTAATTCCCCTGAGTATTTTAATGAACCCTATACACTTGTGAGACTACTCTGCCCAAGATAATTCTTCACAAGCAAAATAAAAACTTGATGTGTGCCTATGTAAATGTCCTGATGATTTTAAGTTGTGGCTTTACATTTACTAATGTCCACAGTGATTCAATTTCTTAACAGTGGCAGAGGTATCAATATTTTTTGAATACTGTATTAGTCAACATGTAATGATTGCATTTTTTAATATAATGAGTTTTTTTTTTTGGTATAATGGGCACACTTTTTTAGGGAGTCTTTCTTATTTTCATTTCATAGCTCTGAGTTTTAGCTCCTAATAAAATATACTGTAATGTCTCATTTCTGCCAGAGACCAAAGGTGCTTTACCGTACTTCGTACTTAGTAAGTGGTTAACTCAAACTTTGGGAATGAATTTGAAATAAATTCTGGAAGGTAAAAAGCACTTCAAATAGTTATTATAATTGTGCTCTTTCTCCTCACATCTGTTAACAACCTGACTACCTCTCTCTCTCTCTTTACTGACGTGACCCATAAAAGTGGAACTATTCTCAAATACGCATTTACAATGGTCTATTTTATTCCCTGTCCAAGTGAAGAGAAAAGAAACTGGGGTGGGTTATGCATGACCACAGGAAAGCTACAGAATACACTTGGTCTTCAGCTTGGTTTGCTGCAGCTGGACAGAAGAACCGCGGTGTCATTCTGCTCCCCACAGCGATGGAGTCAGGGCTGTCAATCAGGATCTTCCTGGGTACATTAGGGAGGACAGATGCTTCGCCCCAATAGTAAGGTGACCATGCTGGACTGAGTGCTGTGAAGCCTGCACCGTAGTTAAGACTTCAGGTGTAAACGTGTCTGGGAATTCAGTTTTCCTCAATATTCCTCCAGAGAAACAAATGACTTTCTTCCTATTTTGTGGCATGCTTCAGGTTGACAGAACGATAATGCAAATTTCCCAGCCCACCTACTCCTCAGTTTAGGGAATGGAAATCATGCTTGGAAGAGAAGGTACATAAATGAGAATGAAATATACAATGTGTGCGTGTTTACGTTCCACAGTACAGGAGCTCTGTAAGAACTGAGAAAGTGCATGCTGGCAAACCAGTGCAGATCCACTCGAATAACGGCGTGAAGTGAGAAAAACAGTACGTTGTTAAAAGAAGGAAATTATTTATGGGAATTGGACCGCACCTTCCGAGGATGAACACGTGAGAGAAATGCCTGTAACCAAACAGAACTTGGGGAGGGGTTTGGTAGCATCAGTCCCCACATCTGCGATCCTCGAACTGGTGCAGTACCCTGCATGACAGGGTCCCCAGTATGGGTCAGAAGTGACAAAGATATGCAGATACACAGGGAGGACGGGTGACAACACAGCATTTTTAATCTGTATCTATAGAAAACATTTATATAAGCTCTCTAATAGAGGGATTATAGAAATACATTTATTATATAATAGTGTACTTACTGTGAAAATAGCACATTTATTTAGAGAGGGATTTTTATGCCCAGAGTTCTGGGTGATATTCTGAAACACATCGGCTGCCTTCTCTGGCAGCGATCGTGACCAAGAAAAGAAAAAAGTACCAACCATTCTCCAGATTCCTTATCAAAACTTCTCCTCTGGAGGTGACGCTTCCCGGAGTCAGCCAGAACGCGCCGTCAGTACAGCGTCCAGAAGCGCCAGTGTGCAGAAGCGCCTACATCTGCCGGCACTCGTGCCTGGTGCACATGGCCTGCCGCTCGATCCGCCAGGTGCCCTCCTCGTAGGTACAGTGGCAGATGGTGCACTCGTCGGTCCTCACCTCCCTGCCGGCTGGGATGACAGCAGTTTCCGCAAAGCAGTTCGGACCTGAGACGCAGAGGAAGACGTTTTACTCTACCTGTGCGCATAAACCCTTCATGTGCGTAATGAGGTAATGGGCGATGTGGTTTATGTGTTATTCACTCTTCTGAGGACAGGAGAAAAAGTCCTAACTCCAGTGATACAAAGCACTACCACCCTTTTTTTTCTTTTTTTCCTGAAATGGAACCAATGTTAGTTAAAATGTTTATAAGCAACAGCGGGATGGCTTTTATTAACAGGCTGTTCCCTATTGGGACCTTAAGCAGAGGTCCCAATCTACTGCATTTATTGGATTTGATTCATGGTAAGAGGGCCGGTGATACATCTCAGTGGCACAGTGCCTGCCTGGCAAGTGCGAAGTGCTGAGTTCCATTCCCGCTGCCGAAACAAAATAAATTCATGCAAAGAAACTGTAGCAAAAGTGTGATGGGGCCTTCAGAGAACCAGAGGGAGCACACATCCAGGGCTCCTCCCATCCCTCCTGGAGCAGGCTTTACTAGACATCACAGCCCCCCAGGGCTCTCGAAACACCAGTGGCTGCTCCCACCCCCAGAATTCTCCACTCCCTAGGCTTGGGATGGGGTCCGAGAATCCGCTTAGACACATTTCCAGGGATGGGGCTGCTGCTGGCTTTGGGAGCGCGCTTTCAGGGACACCGTGTTAGCACACTCCAGGAGTTTACCTTTGAGGAGGACCAAGAATCTCTAATTCTCGCACAAACGCCATCAACGATAAACTGTTCAACCAACAAAGGTGTCACCTCTGCACTTCACTCTACACACAGTCATACAGGTACCATTGCTCTGCCTCCAAAACTCTCCAGAATTTACACTCCATGCATGGCTGCAGCCCAAATAAGAGCTGCAGCTTTGTTTGCCAGATTTCTCATTCTCTGTGCGTTTTTTTTTTTAACTTCTCAAGTCTCTGAGAATGTGCTCAGAACCAAAATATGTTAATTTTAGTGATGAAGGCATCAAAGGGATGAAAAAAGATTCACCAGCCAAAATTTTTAAAAACAAACCATCGAAGCCCTGGCGTTAAAGACGGCCCCCTGCTGCCTATTACAGGGCCAGCCGGGCTCCTGGGGGACTGGGGACAGCCCCAGGAGTACCGTGCTTTGGCTCTCAGGGACACACCTGGCCCCTTCTCCCTCTCTCCACTCTGTTTCTTCCTGGCTCCTTTTCAAACATGGTCTTAAGTTCTACCTTTGACCTCTTCTCGTCCCCTCAGGGACCCCAGCACAGTAACTCATCTGGAGCGACTCTCCGACTCACCTCTCCTGTGCTCTCATCTTGTATTTCCGGAGGGCAGGCGTCTACACTGACTGATAACACCTGAGTGATTATGCCTAGATCTACGGTCTCTTCCACCTGATATCTGATAAATTTTATTGCCCTTAAAGTCCCATACCCAAACCAAGTATGGCAGTGTGTACCTGTAATCCCAGCACTCAGGAGGCTGAGGCAAGAGGATCCCAATTTCAAGGTCAGCCTTGGCTACACAGTAAGTTCAAGGCTAGCCTAGACTGGTGTGATGGAAAAATAGGTGGTTTAAATAAAGAAAAAAGTACAGTCAGAGATTCATGGCCATGAATCAGTTTCCCTCAAAATAATCCCCTTTGTTTTGAGCACACTGATACGTCCTTGCTACTTTCTGAAGCAGCTCTGGAGTTCTCTTTCCTGAGTGTCTAGTTGTGCTATTATGGCTGCCTCAATGTCCTGAATTCATTCAAACCATTGCTGTTTCATGTTCATTTTAATTTTGGGGAAGAGCCAGGAGTCACACAGTGCTAGACCCGGTGAATAGGGTGGGTGAGGACACAGTGCTGTGTTCCTACGAGCTGCCTTTCCACGTGGTGGCGCTCGGCAGAGCTGCTTCAGAAAGTGGCAAGAATGATGAGTATTTGAGGAAAAGGATATTTCAATGTGTATTAATGTCCATGTGTCTTTCACTGTGATAAATATTTTAAAATGGAAACACCACTGCATGTTTGGACTACTGGGACGTTAGTGAGACCCTTTCTCATTTAACCCAAAAGAACAACACAAATCAAAAGGACATTCATCCATCAGCTCTGGTAACTTGTAATGCTTTAAACCCAAGACCCCTGCCCACCCATTTTCCAGGACATATGATACCCCAGTATTCCCTGAGTGTAATCCTTCACCTGGCCACTTCCCTGTATTGACCACTGTCTTCCAAACAAGTCTGGATTGAGTATCTGGTACTGTTCCTTAAGAGTTATGTAACCACAGACTAAATTATTAAATCTCTGCCTTGATAGCTTCACTGCAGGATGGTAGCAGCAATATGTCAATGAATCTTGTAAGATAATGCACTTCTGTCCTTAGTTATTTTACAAATTCTAGCAAATAGCCTTGCTTGAATTAACCTTTCCATGCCAGTTTTAGTAGTTGCTTCTATAGGTTTACATGGTTATTAGTTTATACTTTAACAGGCCCACCAGAATTTTGATACTTATTTTTTCATGTCTGGCAACCTACTGCAGTCTTTATTCTTTCTGATGTTCAAATTACTCAAAATCTGACCAGTGGGAGGCTGGAACTGTGACAGCAACCATAAACTCTGAAATGACACCCAGGATTTGGAGGCAGATTAATGTTGACAGGCATTGATCGGGATCATTCCCAGAATATCAGACCCCGATCACTGGAGGTGTAGTATTAGGGACCTGGTGAGTCCCAATTGTTTGTGTTAAAGTGTGGTGAGAAAAATAAACAACAGAGACAAGTTCAGTGATACATGAATGGCTGGGAAGTCAGTGTTTCCCAATGGGTCCTCCTCCTCCTCACACTCCTCACATCCAATAAAAAGGCACTATTTATTGGGTGTATACAGTGATAGGCAAGGCTACAAAAGATTCCAATTTGGCAGAAGACTCAGAGATTTATGATTCAATGGGCAAGTATAACTCTGGAATGCCTCAAGAGGGCATAGAGGATCATACAAAGAAGGATTTTGTCCAGGAGTGTAATCCTGGGATGGCTGAAGAGGGCATAGATGATTTTAAGATAAGAAGGATTTTGCCCAAGATTGCAATCCTGAGATGCCTCAAGAGGATGTAGATGATTTTATGCTAAAATGAGTCAGTGGAGAATCTCAGATGGGTGGTACCAATAATCCAAAACCTCCATTTTATCCCTTAAGGAAGTATACAAAATTAGCCATTGTGAATTTATGGTCCCCAGCAGTCTAGGGCTTATATGAGACAAGCATGCAGGATATACAAAGGCAGAGTACGTGGCTGTCTTTGATTGGTTCTTACAATATGCATCGTAGTGACTAGCTATGCATCACAGTGACCAGAGAGGTGTATTTTAGCAGTTTGACAGCCAATACACTTTTTTTTTGCAGTTTTGAAGCCTCAGTTTTTATTTTCTTGGAGAACCTAGAAGGAGCTGGAAGGGACAGAGAAACAGGCTGTCCTGGAGAGAAGGTGATGGGAACTTGGCCAAATCTGTTGTTCCAGCCTCCCTGAAAATAGTGGGAGAGTTCCCAAACCCTTGTGGCAATTGACTAACAGTCCAAAGGGTATATGGATTGAGAACTACAGAATGCAAAATGATGTGGCTGCATTGTGATGGCACAGAGATCTTGCCATTAGAGGTCCATCAGGCTGATGTGTTAGAGGTCCATCAGGCTGATGTGTTAGAGGTCCATCAAGCTGATGTGTGGCTTGATACTCATTTGTGCTTCTTGCGACATCTGACAGCAATGGAAGTTGCAGTGAGGGACTCTGTGGCTAAATGAAGGCAAGGCTAGCTAGAACCAGATCAACTGGCTGGAAGCAGATGAGTCAGGAGCAGGGAGTGATGTGGTGGGTGTTGGCAGCAAGTGCAGCAGCCAACAAGGGAGTCAAGGCAGAATTCTCAGGAAAAATGGATCTCTTTTTCTTTTCTTTATGCTTTGTGATGCAGGGAGTTTGGTTCGGTCTCACTTTTAACTCCATAAAATCCCTTTTCCCTGCAGCCAGGGACTATGCATTTTAACTACTTCCCATCTCCAACTTCTTAGTATGTGTTGTGTACCCTTGAACAATGGTGCAACAGACAAAGAGTGGGTGTCCCTCAGAGAGAAACCATTCAGAAGCCAAACTGGCAGTGTCCCTCATGGAAATGTAAGCATGATTTAGCTAAGGAGGGTGTGAGGCCTGCATTATGCCATATGCTGATCCCCACAGAACCACTGGTGAGGGCCCAATCAGCCACCAGGACCAGTGCTTCCCAGTCTTGGTGCACAGACAGAGCAGCCTATTTATTGCCTATGCTGTCCGGTCCATTCACTCACATGTTTATTCAGCAAGCAAACCAAGGTTGAACATTCTGACCCCCATCCCATGAGGGTGGTCCTGATTAACAAGAGTTGACCAGACTCCTCTTCCCCTGCTTGAGCTGAGCATGGCTGACAAACTGGGGTGCCCCCAGTGGTCTTAACAGAATCAAGCAGACAGACAGACTGCATCCTCTGCCCCTTAGGGTCTGATGCAAACTGCTGGAATTTCTCCAGACCTCCAAGGGGAGTCAAGAAATCTCAAGGGTGTGCCTTCCTGTTGGGACCTGGAAAGATCCTTGCTCTATCTGGGAGGCCCTGACCAGTGACCAAAGAGGTCAGCACAATTAGTCTTCCCAACTGATGCACCAGATGTTATGGCAAACATAAACACCAAAAAGACACCTAAGATTGGAGTACTGATGAGTACTGATCAGGCTCATTCCCAAAATATCAGGCCCTGGTCTCCAGTGGTCTAGGGCTCATATGGGATAAGCAAGCAGGAAGTACAGAGGCAGAGTACTTAGATATCTTTGACTGGTTCTTACAACATGCATCATGGTGACCAGCTGTTTCTAGGAGACAGGCACGACCAGAACTGCAACAGCAACTATTACCTGACCAATTAAGAAACTGAAGTATACTGGCCATTCCCTGTTACAGAACTTCACACTGGCTTTGATACACTTCCTGCACACTCCTTTGGGCACAAAAAGCTGCTTCCATTTGTGAAGCAACAGACAGGGTAAGCTCACCCTTCCTGCATCTCAGAGGGCCCTGACTTCTCTGGTAGGGAACAGATTCAGACCCAGGCGCTGGATACTGCACATGTGTACTATCTTGCTGTCCTTCACAGAGAGGGCTAAGAAGAGCAATATAACGTCACATTTCTTCTTAGACTATATGCATCTTTTCTCTTACAAAGAAACACTAAGCTTATCACTTGTACTTACATGATTTGCCTCAATTTTACTTCTTATATTTTAATTCTTTCCATGTGTGTCTGTCTCTGTTTTTGGTTTTGTTTTGTTTTTAGAGTGTGCCCAGACTGGCCTCAAACTACTGAATTTAAATGATCTTTCTGTTTCAGCCTCTGGAACTATAGCACCGGGACTCTTTTTCTTTCTTCCTTCCTTCTTCTTCCTCCCTTTCTTCCTTCTTTCTCTCTTTCTTTCTGATATTGAGGATTAAGCGAGGGCCCTCACACTCAACTACATTCCCAGCCTTTTTTTCTTTTAAATTTTAAGACAGGGTCTCACTGAATTGCTAAGTTGCCCACACTAGACGTGAACTTTCAATCATGCTGCTTCAGTCTCCCAACATGCTGTAATTACAGGTTAAAACGCTGGCTGAAGCAGACTCCTAGGAGGCCTCATAAGTACAAAGCAGCCAAAAGTTTTTGGTCGGCAACTCTTGCATCTGGTATAGCCATGAGGGCCAGCTAGAGGAAAACAGGATAAAAGGCACGAACACAGGCACCTACTCTTGTTTATCCTACAGTTACTTTCACTGTACAGTTATAGCCATAGAGCAGAAGTTGCTTGCTTTTACGCAGGTGTACAGGAAACAGTACTGAGTATCAACAAATGATTTATTTTAAGGCCGATAGCCTGAGCATCTATTAGGAGGATAATAGAATGCAATATAGCAAATATGGAGGGTTTCCTTCTGCCTTGTTTTTTAAATCTATTCTATTTTGAATTTAATTTGCTCTTCTTTTTCTAGTTTCCTAGCCTGCAAACCTATGTGTTTTTTAATTTCGGATATGTTTTTCAAATACATATATTTAATTCCATAAATGTTCCGTATTTCTACTGCATCCTATATGGTTTGATAATTATTTTCATTTTAATTTAGCTTAAAATATTATTTCTCTTGAGATTTAGTTTGGGATTCATATATTCTTTACACATGTCTGATCTGCTTTTTAAGCATGTTGGTGTTTTCCTAACTTGATGTTACTGCTATCTAATTTAATCCCACTGTGGTCTGACAGCAGCCACTGTTGGTTTTTATTCTCTTAAATTTGCTAATATGTGTTTCATGGCCCAGAACTTCCATGTCTCATGGAATGCTCTGGATCATCCTGAGAAAATTCTGCTGTTGCCAGATGATATGGTCCCTTGAGCCCAGTTAGATCCAGCTGGTGACCAGAGGTCTTTAAGTGACCTGCGTCTCTCACGATGTCTGCCTGCCAAATAAGCCCATTTCTGACAGGTGGTGTTAAAGTTTCCATGTATGATAATGGGTTCATTTATTTCTTTATGTAGTTCTATTAGAGTTTGTGGCATATTTTTTGGGTGATCCATTTGTAGGCAAAGATGTGTTGATGACTGTTTACACTTTTCTTGCAGAATTGGTTCCTTTATTATTACTATTATTATTATTTGGGGGGATACTGGGGATTGAACTCACAACCTCACACTTGCCAGGCAGGCGCTTATGCTGCTGAGCTAAATCCCCAGCCCCTCCTTTATTATTACATAATACTTCTGCTCTCTCTAGTGCATTATTTAATTCCCCTGCCATTTCTGCAAATGTAAATTGCAAGCTGTGGGGCCACCAAAAAAAAAAAATCGAAAAAAGAAAGATAACGGATATGCTAAGAAAACAGAAAAATGAAACAATAAAATATTCAATTAAAACCACAAAATGAGAAAAGGATTAGAAGACAAAAATAGCATCAAAGGCAGCAAACAGAAAGCAAGCAAAGAACATCATCGTAATACAATTGCATTGAGAATCGCTTATTAAATATCAATAATGTAAGCAGACCAATAAGGGAAATTTTCAAAGTGGGTCACACATGGCACACAACTCTTAGTTGTGTTAGAAATCCATGTTAGAGATAAAGCCCTATAGATTAAAAGGAAATGGATGGAAAAAGCTGTACCATGCTGACACTAATCGAAAGAAGCACAAGCTATATTAATTTCAGACAAAGCAAACTTCTAGGAAGCTTGGAGAAATATCACTCACAATTACCAGACAGACTAAATACAAATTACTTAAAAGAATAATGATGACTGAAAATCAACTCTGCTAATCACTACTCAATGACACTTGGACTCCTTTTCACTGAACTTCCTTAGCGAGATGACAGAGACAACCATTCTTAGTCTCAGTTATATGGAAGTTTCTGGTTGCTATGCTAAGCTGGCCATTTCCGTGGCTGTGTATTGCCAGGATCCCTGAGCAAGGTAACTCCAGCTGCACCAGTGGTATAGCTGGAACCTCCTGACCCCCACATGGGTAGTAGGTAGAAACCTAATCAACAGGGTGATAGTAAAATGAGGTGGGGTCTTTCAGATGTGATGGGATTCAAGAGAGATTGTATCTTGAAGAGCATATGTGAGTGGCTAGCGTTTGTTCTTAACAAGATTCCACAGGAGGGAGCCTTCCGCCTCCTGCTGCCTGCCTCTAGCAATCTGGTTCCTACTTTGAGGAGACTCTGTGATAGAATTGGCTTCTCCAGACATGGAACCTGCCAGACCTTTGATGTTGGACTTCTCAGCTCCCACACTTGTGAGGAAATGTCTCTGGTGTGTATTAACTATTCAGCCCGTGGTACTTTGTTATCGCAGCACAAACACACTAGGACCCTCAGTCTCAGAGTAGCCCCGAGGCCGCTGGGAAGCTAACACGGGCCCCTGCTTGGATGCACCCATAGGAGAAGGAGACCCTTTCACCATTTAAGATTCTCTGCAGCTGGATGTGTGGCACACGCTTGCCATGCCAGCACTTGGGAAGGCTGAAACAGGAGGATCACAAGTTCAAGCCTCTGTGTGGGCAACTTACGTCTGTAAGTAAAACATCGACAGGGCTGAGTGGGTAGCTCGGTGTGAAGGTACTGGGTTCAGTTCCCAGTACTGAAAAAAAAAAAAGCGCTTACCTTAGTGTGTGCTCAGCTGAAGACTAATGAGGCTGAGGGCTCCAAACTGCAAACAGAGCCGCCCCTGCTGGGCTGCCTGGACCGGCCGGCTTCCCCTCAGGGCCACTGCGGCACAGGGCAGGCGTGACTCAGGTGCACTGTAGAATCCATCCCATCACCAAGCGCCCGCCTCCACTACAGCACCTGTAGCGGCTGTGCTTACGTGTGGGCCACAGGATAGCTCAGATTCAAAGCCATGGAAGACAGAATGCAAATGAAAACTGACACAAACAAGGGTCTGCGGTCATAGCTCCCTATCTTCCCCAGAACTGCACCCCGAGGAATGCCCAGCACTCCAGAATAGCAAAGCACAGGAGAAGAAGGCTACCCAATCCAGCAGCCAGACAGCCCCATCATTCAATATGGCAGCACATTTTATCTTAGGAACGAGATTATCGGTGATTTCTCCCTTGGGGCCATAACCCTGGAATGAAAATAAAAGCCAAGTGTACTGCACTTCATTCACACCCCTAACCTCTTTTCAAACAGCTGCTTTCCTCCACCCTACTGTGAATCAGGGTCTTCTGCACCTCAGTTTCCAAATATGAAATTTCCCAACCATTACTCACAAAGAGAAAGTCAGCCTCTACTGCATTTCCATTTCTCTTTCACATACCTGATGTGTTTCAGAGTCACAGGACATTAGTCCCCAAGGAGAGGAAAGAGCAGTTTCCTAGGACGCACTGTCATCTCACTCTCAGGCGAAAATGCAGCGGCTTAGAGCCGGTCCCCTGTGCGTGCACGCCACGTGTGCCTGCGCTCACTGATTTTCTGACAAGTGCTGAGTACAACCTCATTTTTATTCAGAACAATTAAAATGAGGGAAATAGCAAATAACAACAAAACAAGCATGAAAATGAGATGCATTTAGTTTCTGCAAAGGAAATAATCCACATCAAGACAAAAAATGTCAGGCGGGTGTGGTAGTGCAGAGCACACCTGAGACCCCAGCACTCTGCAGAGGCCGCAGTGCTACAAGCTCCAGCCCAGCTTTAGCACCTTAATGAGACCAAGTTCTAAAAAAGTGAAAAAGGGCTGGAGATGCCGCTCGGTGCCAGGGTGTGGATTTCAGCCCCAGCAACACCCTGTCAGGTGGGGAACTGCCCTGTCCCCAGAACAGCCTCTTTGGGAGGTAGTGGGCTTCAGGGAGTTTCTCTTTGTTTCTACTTCTTTCCATTGCTCTGGAAACATGTCCTGACCTCGATTCCTGGAGCCTGGGGCGTAACCCCTCAGTCAACTTATTCCACCCTTGGATCGACATTTCTCACGTACCATCCAGTCTCCACCAAAACCCAAGAAATAAAATGCATCCTCGTTCTGAACTGAAGGTTTAAAGCATTCACATACTTTTAAGTTCTCAGAAAAGGCAAATAATTACATTCCATTCAAAGGAAGAAAGGAGGGAAAATATTTTTCCAAGTTCTTATTTCAATATTGCAAAACATAACCTGTTTATAAGAAAAGCCCCCACTGTCAAGTAAATTGGGACCAAGCTTCAGTAAGCTACTGAGGCAAAGGTGCTTTCCTAAGGATCTTTTCAGAGCCTTAAGTATGCCAGTATTTACTGAGAGCCTCTGAACCAGGGCTGGAATATGCAGCATTTTCTGAATTGACCATCAAAGTTCTGCTTCACAAATAGTTACTAATAATGATGAATATTTGTATTTTGCAGAGGAGTGTTTGAAAAATAAACCAGCTTACTTGTAAGTAAAGAAAACACTGACTGAGCTCCTTGTACAAGATACACAGATCTGAGAGGTTCAACCTGCTCCCTCACAAGGTCATTCTCTATGTATCCACCCTAAGTGACAGCACCCACCACCAAAATGCCATGGCATGCATGAAACAGCCACAGGAACTGGGTAACAGGAAGTTTCAGGCCCTGGGAGGGACCCTCACAGCCCTATGCTGAGCAGGCTTTTAACAGTGGAATCGCGTCGTCTAGTTCTGCACTCCCAACAAGGGGACTCTCACACAAGAACACGTGTGCTCTGTCCTGTCCTCAACACGGTGTTTATGAGATCCGTTCATATGTTGCACAGCGTTTAATAATTCTCCCTTTTATCAGAACACAACCATTTATTGTTTTTGATAGATACTTTTAACTATTGATAGTTCCTTCCCATCTATGAATAGCATCTATAGTCATTCAGTAGTAGCTTTTAGAAGGACCTCTGCATGGTACAAGGTAATCTACAGAAATGTGTAGACATGTCCATGGTGTATACCAACATGTATTTCCCAGGAATGTGCTAAGTGATTCACGGGGACTTCTAGCTGTAAGAGAAGCCAATACACATTTTCCCAAAGTGTCTGCACTGATATTGACATCAAGAATCAGTACGTGAGAATTTCAGTTGACACACATCCTTCCTTTTGGTAGGTTAGTTGTTCTTATTCTATTTTTCCCATGAAGGCAGTGCACTATTAATATACACTGATGGTTTTAATTTGCACATCTCTGATGAATAATGGTTTGGATATTCTTTTTAAATATGTGTCTTTTGTCATTATTTTCCAGTGAGTTTGCCAGGCCTTTCTTAATCATTTGTAAAAAATCTCAGTTACTCTGGCTGAGTTCTTGGTCTCATGCATGATGACAGGTAAAACTTTATAATTGTGGAATTTTTAATCAATTTTTAGGCTTTTTTCTTTAGTTTTTTTTTTTTTTTCAAATTTAGCTTTGCTTAGTTTAAAGAGTAGCTACTAGGTACATATGTATTTAGCAGATCTGTTCTAATTCAGTTGAGCCTTTTCTCACTTTTCTCTACTAATACCAATATTTCTTGCCTTAAAATCTACTTTGCAATATCAACTGATTGGTTAGTTTATATGGTTCCCGCCTTCTATTCAACATTTTCCAGCCCTGTATTTATGGTCTCTTGAAAGCAGCATAGAGATTTTCTATGCTATTAGAAAATCTCTTTTTTAACCAGACTATTTAATACTTTTTATTTAAACTTGTGCTCCATACATTCAGCTTAGATATATGACTTTAATGCTTATTTTCTAAGGGCCCAGCTGGTTTGGTTCCTTTTTTTCTCCTCTGTTACCTTCCAATGGTCTTTTTATTATTCCATTTCTCACTCTATTTAGTTGTTCTTTTCCTACTGCCTGAACTACTCTTTCAGTAATTTTTGTAGTGCAGGTCAGCTGGAAACTCAGTTTTTATTTTGTCTTGGGGGAGACCATAAATCTTTTTTGCCTTCATTGGTGAAATCTAATTTCAACAGTCATGGAGTGCTAGGTGGCAATTTTTTTGGTAATATTCAATGCTGTCCTTCCATTTCCCAAACATCAACCTTTTCCTTGAATAGTTAGTTGTGGGGTCAACATTTTGCCCTTTTGAAGACACAATGCCTCTCTTTTCTGTTGGCTCTTAACATTTTCATCTGTGCCTTTGGGCTTCAGTAGTTTTATTACTATTTGTCCTGGGTGGTTTTCTTTGAATTTGTTTCACTTGAAGTTTGTTGAACTTCTTGGTTTTAGGACTGGATATCCCTTCCTGGGATCCTTCCCCTGTTTTCTTTCAGATTTATTTATGTCTCATGCTTGTTTTTCAGTACTTCTGGAACCTAAATTATACATGCATCAGAGTTTTCTCTTTCATAAAAAAAAATCTGTTATATTCTTTTCTCTCCATTTTACTTGGATATTTTGTATTGATATGCCTTAAATATCATTAATCCTCTCTTCGGCTCTGCCTAATCTTTTTAGTACAGCTTACTATTGAATTCTTGATTTTAGTTACTACATTTTCCAGTTCTCAAAATTTTTTGAAATATTTAAGTTCTCAGTGAAAATCCTCAGCTCCTATTTTCTTGAGATTGTTAATCTGTGGTTACACTGAGAACTCTGCAATGACATTTTGACATATGCTGATAAACTCTGAATAGGTTTCTTATTTTAGTTTGTTTTCTGTTGGTTTTCTGGTCATTAGGCTTTATTTCTTTGCTTGGCAAAGTTTCATTACTTTATACACAAAACTGTAAGAGTTCTGAATGATGAGATTGATTTGGTAAGCAGAGATAATATGGAAAGATAGGATAGCTGAGAACTCTCTCTCTCTCTCTCTCTCTCTCTCTCTCTCTCTCTCTATATATATATATATATATATATATATATATATATATATATATATACACACATACATACTTACATATATTGGGAATCAAACTCAGGACCTTACACCTACCAGGCTGGCATTTTTTGCCCTGAGCTATACCTTTGACCCAAGAGCATGACTGTTAAATTTCATGAGGACTGCTCTTTTCCAGTGTCCCCTCGCTGTTAGAGTGTGGCCCTTGTGAAGTGTTGAGGTGACAGCTTCTGGTGTTTTCTAGAAGGGCTTGGAATTGTTTCTCTCCTTAGCACTGTGACACTGGTGACACCTCTGCTCAGTTCTTCAGTTGTTGTCTTGGTTACTTTTTCCTCATTGAGGAGACAAAATATCTGATGTCCAAAATTAGGGAAGGAAAGGTTTATTTAGCTCACAGTTGTAGAGGTTTCAGTCCATAATCTGCTGGGTCCAAGGCAAGGTGGCTCAGAGGGCAGAGGGCATGAAGACAGCATGAGATGGCAATAGTTCATGATGGTAGAAGACAGTAAAAGCAACAAGAGCAAGAAGGGAGGAGCACAGTGAGAAGACTCTCTCTGTGCCTTACACTGTATGTAGGCTACCCAGCCTAGGGTGGGTGTAGCACTCACACCCATCATTCCAGTATTGGACTATGAATCCATCACAGCTTCTAGAAGTCTGTCTCTGTGAGTGAATGAGGCTTTGGGGGGTACATCTAGACACAAACCATAACAGTCACCAACTGCTACTTTCTGCTGTCCTGCTCTGCACACATGCAAGTCAGGAGCCTGAAAATTCCCTGGAAGAAATATTCCAAGTAGAGGTTTTGACCTCATTCCTTTGTGGTTCCCTGTGTCTGCAACTCTAGCCTCTCAGGTCCAGCTGCCCTGGAAGCCCTAGTGACAAGTGCTGTCTCCTCGTCTCAGTGAGGGGGCTGCCCACTGGCTCAGCCTCCTTCTTTCTGCTTGACATCCATCTCTGTGTGTTGACAATGTCCCCAGGC